>JAKCPB010001098.1:0-77069 GCA_021442155.1 Cymbidium sinense
CCTAAACCCAAAGCCATAAACCCTAAAACACTAAACCCTAAACCCTAAACCCTAAAAACCTAAAAACCTAAACCTAACTAAATAAAATCTAAAAATAAAATAAATAATAAAACCTAAACCTAAATAAAATAGAATAAAATCCTAAACTAAAATAAAATCCTAAACCTAAAAGTAAAATAAATTTAAAAATTTTAAAAATAAATTAAAATAAAAAAATAAAAACTTAAACTAATCAAAAACAATAATATAAACCTAAGAATAATAAAGCTAAATAAAATTAAAACTAAATGTAAAATAAAAATAAAATAAAATAAAACTAAATAAAAATCTAAACATAAAAATTAAACCTAAAAATAAAACATAAAAATAAATAAATAATAAAACCCAAACCCTAAACTAAAAATAAAAACTAAACCTGAAATGAAAATAAAATAAACAAAATAAAATAAACCTAAATCTAAACTAAAATAAACTAAACTAAAATAAATAGAACTTAAACACAAACGTAAAATAAACTAAACCTAGACAAAATTAAATAAAATAAACTAATAATAAACCTAAACAAAAATTAAAGTATTAAAGCTAAAAATAAAAGTAAAATAAAAACCTAAAATGTAAACCTAAAAAACTAAAATAAAAACCTAAACCTAAAAATTACAAATAAAATTGAAACCTAAAAAATTAAATAAAAATAAAAATAAACTAAAAAATAATCCTAAACCAGAACCTAAATAAAAACTAAAATAAAAAACCTAAACTAAAATAAATAAACCAAAAATAAATAAACTGTACTAAATAAAAATTTAAATAATAATAAATCAAAATAAAAAATAAAATAAACTAAAAAAATAAACTAAATAAACCTAAACATACCAATTTAGTAAATTTAAAAATAAATAAATAAATAAAAATAAACAAATAAAACCCTAGCCTTAAATCCTAAATCCTCAATCCCGAAATCCTAAACCCTAAATCCTAAAACCTAAACCCTAAACCCTAAAACCTACAACCCTAAACCCTAAGCCCTAAACCCCAAACCCTAAACCTTAAACCCTAAACCTTAAACCCTAAACCCAAAATTATAAACCCTAAACACTAAAACCTAAAAACTTATACCTAAACTAAATATAACTTAAAATAAAATAAATAAATAAAACTTAAATATAAATAAAATAAAATATAATAAAAACCTAAACTAAAACCTAAACCTAAAAAATATGATAAAATAAAAAATAAAAACTAAACTAAAATAAAATAAATAAAAATCTAAACTAAACCTAAAAAAATTAAATAAACTTAAAAAAAATAAAAAAAATAAAATATAACTAAATGTAAAATAAAAATAAAATAAACTTAAAATAAAATAAAAACAAAATAAAAACCTAAATCTAAAAAATAAATATGAAAATAAATAAAAAACAAAACCTAAACCCTAAAAAAACCTAAAGCTTAAATAAATAAAATATAATAAACCTAGAGCTAAAATAAAATAAACTAAATAAAAATAAATAAAAGCTAAACCTAAACCTAAACTATAAAAAAAACCTAAAATAAAAACCTAAAACCTAAATAAATAAAATAAAATAAAGAACTAAACCTAAACCTCAAAATAAAAAATAAAACCTAAATCTAAAAAAAAAACTAAATTAAAAAAAAAACATAAACCTAAGCCTAAACCTAAATAAAAAACCTAAACTAAAATAAATAAACCTAAAATAAATAAACTAAACTAAATAAAAATATAAAATAAACCTAAATAAAAATTAAACTAAATAAACCTAAATCTATCGATTTACTTAATTTAAAAAAATACACCAAGATGCAAAACCCAAAACCCTAAATCTGAAATCCTAAACCTTAAACCCTAAAACTAACCCTAAACCTACAACCATAAACCCTAAACCCTAAAAAACTCTAAAACCTAAACCCTAAACCCGAAAACCTACATCCCTAAACCCTAAACCCTAAACCCCAAACCCTAAACCGTAAACCCTATTCCCTAATCCTTAATCCCTAAAAACCTAAACTAAATAAAACCTTAAAATAAAAAACATAAACCTAAACCTAAATAAATTAAAAAATAAAAACCTAAATAAACTAAAATAAAATAAACTAACTAAATAAATAAATAAAAATAATAAAATAAAACTAAATGTAAAATAAAACTAAAATGAAACTAAAATAAGATAAAATAAAAACTAAATAAAAACATAAAGCTAAAAAATAATCTTAAAAATAAAACCTAAAAATATAAAAATAAATCTTAAACCATAAACAAAAAAAAAACCTAAACCTAAACTAAAATATACTAAACCAAATAAATAAAACCTAAACTTAAACCTAAACTAAATAAAATTAAATAAATTAAAATGTAAACCTAACCTAAACTAAAAAATAAAACCTAAAAATAAACCTAAAACCTAAACCTAAGAAAATATAATCAAAACCCAAACTAAACCTAAAAATAAAAAGTAAAACCTAAACCAAAAAATAAAATAAAAATAAGCTTAACTAAAAAATAAACCTAAACTTAAACTTAAACATAAAAAATAAACTTAAAAAATCCCAAACTAAAATAAATAAATCTAAAATAAATAAACTAAACTAAAAACAAAATTAAACATAAAGATAAATAAAAAATAAAAAAATAATATAAATTAAAATAAATAAATAGCAAATTGAAAAAAAAATAAACATAAACCTATTTAATTAATTTTTTTAAAAAAATAAAAAAATAAAAACCTAAACCCTAAGCTAACACTAAACCTGAAAACTTAAACCCTAAAAATAAACTAAAAATATTCTAAACCTATCGATTTACCTAATTTAAAAATAAAGCTAATTTAAAACATCAACCCTAAACCAAAAACCCAAACCATAAACCCTAAACTCTAAAAATAAAAATAAAAAAATAAATTAAAATGAATAAATAAAAACCCCAAACCCTAAACCATAAACCTTGAAAACCCTTAATCCTAAATCTTAGACCCTAAACCCTATACCCTAACCCTAAACCCTAAACGCTAAAACCCTAAACCCTAAACCCTAAACCATAATCCCTAAACCCTAAAACCTTAAAAATTGAAACTTAAAAGATAAAATAAAAATAAAACTCAACTAAAAAATAAACCTAAACCCCAAACCCAAAACCAAAACCCTAAATCCTAAACCCTAAACACTAAAGCCTAATCTACCTAAACCCTAATCTAACCTAAACCCTAAACCCTAAAAATAAAATAAAAAAACTTAAACCTAACTTAATTTAAAAATAAACCTAAACTAAAACTTGAACTTTAAACCTAAAAGAAAAACCATAAACCCAAAACCCTAAACACTAAAACTAACCCTAAACCTACAACCATAAATCCTAAACCCTAAACCCTACAACCATAAATCCTAAACCCTAAACCCTAAAACCTAAACCCTATACCTTAAAAACCCTAAACCCTAAAGCTTAAACACTAAACCCTAAACCCTGAACTCTAACCCTAAACCCTAAAACCTAAAACCATAAAACCCTAAACCCTAAACCCTAAACCCTAAACCTTAAACCTTAAAAACCTAAAAATGGAAACCTAAACTAAATAAAACCTAAAAATAAAATAAATAAATAAACTACAACCAAAATAAAATTAAAAAAATAAAAATAAAATAAAAACCTAAACTAAAACCTAAATCTAAGCCTAAAAATATACTAAAATAAAAATTGAAAATAAACAAAAATAAAATAAAGACCAACCTAAACTAAAATAAAAAAAATAAAATAAACCTAACAATAAAAAACCTTAATAAAATAAAAACTAAATGTAAAATAAAAATAAATTAAACCTAAATTAAAATAAAATAAAATAAAATAAAAACTAAATGAAAACGTATACATAAAAAATAAACCTAAAAATAAATAAAAAGTAAAACCTAAACCCTAAACTACAAAAAAAAAACTAAACTTAAAATAAAAAATAAAATAAACCTAAACCTAAACTAAAGTATATAAAACCTAAACCTAAACAAAAAATAAATTAAAGATAAGCCTAAACCTAAACTAAATATAATAAAAAAAAAATAAACCTATATCTAAACTAAAAAATATAACCTAAAATAAACCTAAAACCTAAACCTAAAGAAAATTTAAATAAAAAACATAATGATAAATCTAAAATAAAAAAATCTAAACCTAAAAAAATAAAATAAAAAATAAAACTTAGCTAAAAAAAAATAAACATAATCATAAACCTAAACCTAAACATAAAAAATAAACTAAAATAAAAAACCCTAACATAAAATAAATAAACTAAATAAAATATAATTAAAAAATATAATTAACTATAAAAAATAGAAAAATAAACTAAATGAACCTAAACCTAATAGTTTACTTAATTTTGATTTTTTAAAATAACCCTAAACCCTAAACCCTAAAACTAACCCTAAACCATAAACCTTGAATCAAAAACCATAAAAAACCCTAAACCCTAACCCTAAACCATAAACCCTAACCTTAACCCTAAACCCTATTCCCTAAACCATAAACCCTAAACCCTAAATTATCCCTAAATCCTAAACCCTAAATCATAAAATCCCTAAATCCTAAAGCCTAAATGCTAAACCCTAAAATGTAAACCCTAAACTAACTTAAACCCTAAGCTCACACTAAACCCTAAACCCTAAACCCTAAACCCTAAACTTTAAAACCTAAACTAAAATAAAAAAACTAAACTAATAAATAAAAAAACCTAAACTTAAAAAAAAAAAATATAAATAAAAAAAAAAAAAAAAAACCTAATTTAAATTTAAAAATTTAAATAAACCTAAAAAATTAAACCATAAACCTAAAAAAACCTAAACTTAAACCTAAAAAAAAAACATAAAAAAAAATAAAAAATAAAATCTAAATAAATTAAATAAAAAAAAAATAAAACCTAAACCTAAATAAAAAATAAATAAAATAAAATATACAAAATAAAACTAAACTAAACAATAAAATAAACCTAAGAAAAAATACGTTAATAAAATAAAAACAAACGTAAAATAAAAATAAAAGAAACCTAAAATAAAATAAAATAAAAATTAAATAAAAACCTAAACCTAAAAGTTAAACCTAAAATTAAAACCTAAAAAAAATAAAAATAAAATAAAACCTTAAAATAAAAGCTTAAAATAAAAAAAACATTAAAAACCCTAAACCTAAATAAATTAAAAAAATAAAATAAAATAAAAACCCAAACTAAAACCTAAACTAAAACCTAAAAATAAAATAAACTAAAATATAATAAATAATAGCCTAAACTAAACTAAAAAAAGAAGATAAACCTAAGAATAAAAATAAAATAAAATAAAATAAAAACTAAATGTAAAATAAAACTAAAATAGACCAAAAATGAACCTAAAATAAGATAAAATTAAAACTAAATAAAAACATAAACCAAAAAGATAAACTTAAAAATAAAACATAAAAATAAAAAAAATAAATGTTAAACCATAAACTAAAAAAAACCTAAACCTAAACTAAAATATACTAAACCAAATAAATGAAACCTAAATCTAAAATAGAAACCTAAAACCTAATCCTAAGAAAATAAAATCAAAACGCAAACTAAACCTAAAAATAGAAAGTAAAACCTAAACCAAAAATTAAAATAAAAATAAACTGAAACTTAAACCTAAACTTAAAAAATAAAAAATAAAATAAATTAAAATAAATAAAGAGTAAACTGAATAAAATAAATAAACATAAACATGCAGTTTACTTAATTTTTTAAAAAAATAAAAAAATAAAAACCTAAACCCTAAAACTAAACTAAAAATAATCTAAACCTATCGGTTTACCTGATTTAAAAATAAAGCTAAACTAAAACATCAACTCTAAACCAAAAACCTAAACCCTAAACTCTAAACTCTAAAAAAAAAGAAAATAAAAAAATAAAAACTGAAACCCTAAACCCTAAACCCCAAAAACCCTTAGTCCTAAAGCCTAAACCCTAAACCCTAAACCTTAACCCTAAACCCTAAACACTAAAACCCTAAACCCTAAACCCTAAACCATAATACCTAAACCCTAAAAACCTAAAAACCTAAAAACCTAAGCCAAAAAGATAAAATAAAAATAAAACTCAACTAAAAAAATTTACCTAAACTTAAACCTAAAAATAAAAAATAAACCCTAAACCCTAAACCCCAAAAACTCTTAGTCCTAAAGCCTAAACCCTAAACCCTAAACCCTAAACACTAAAACCCTAAACCCTAAACCCTAAACCATAATACCTAAACCCTAAAAACCTAAAAACCTAAGCCAAAAAGATAAAATAAAAATAAAACTCAACAAAAAAAATTAACCTAAACTTAAACCTAAAAATAAAAAATAAATTAAAATAAATAAACCTAAAATAATCAAACTAAACTAAATACAATAAAAAATAAACCTAAATAAATAAATAAACCCTAAACCCTAAAGTAAACTAAATAAACCTAAACCTACTAATTTACTTAATTTAAAAAAATTCTAAACCTCAAATCATAAACCCTAAACCATAAATCCTAAACTCTAAAGCTAACCCTAAATTCTAAACGTTAAACCTGCAACACTAAACCTAAAACCCTAAAAAATGTTAAACCATAAACCTTAAACCCTAAACTAAAACCTACACCCTAAACCTAAACCCTAAACCCTAAACTAATTAAAACCCTACACCCTAAACTAACCTAAACCCTAAAGCCTAAACCTACAACCCTAAACCCTAAACCCTAAACCTAAACTCTAAAACCTAAACTACAAACCTAAAGCTAAAACCTAAATCAAACTAAACCCTAAAGCCTAATCTACCTAAACCCTAATTTAACATTTAACCCCAAACCCTAAAAATAAAATAAAAAAACCTAAACCTACCGGTTTACTTAATTTAAAAATAAACCTAAACTAAAAACTTGAACCTTAAACCTAAAAGAAAAATCCTAAACCCTAAAACCTTAAAACCTGAAACTGCAAATTCAAAACCCTAAACTATAAACCTTAAACCCTAGACCCTAAAAACCCTAAACCCTAAAGCCTAAACACTAAACCCTAAACTCTAACTCTAAACCCTAAAATCTAAAACCCTAAAACCCTAAGCCTTAAAACCCTAAGCCCTAAACCCTAAACCTTAAACCCTAAAACCCTAAACCTAAACTAAATAAAACCTAAAAATAAAATAAATAAATAAACTGCAACCTAAACTAAAACCTAAAATAAAACCTAAATCTAAGCCTAAAAATATACTAAAATAAAGATGAAAATAAATAAAAATAAAATAAAGAACAACCAAAATGAAACTAAAAAAATAAAATAAACCTAACAATAAAAAACCTTAATAAAATAAAAACTAAATGTAAAATAAAAATAAATTAAACATAAATTAAAATAAAATAAAAACTAAATAAAAATGTAAACTTAAAAACTAAACCAAAAAATAAATAAAAAGTAAAATCTAAACCCTAAACTAAAGAAAAACCTAAACCTAAAATAAAAAATAAAATAAACCTAAATCTAAACTAAAATATATAAAACCTAAACCTAAACCTAAAATAAATTAAACCTATACCTAAACCTAAACTAAATAAAATAAAATGAACTAAAATAATACTAATCTAAACTAAAAATTTAACCTAAAAAATAAACCTAAACCTAAACCTAAAAAAAATTTAAATAAAACATAAAGTTAAATCTAAAAATAAAAAATAAAATCTAAACCTAAAAAATAAAATAAAAATAAAACTCAACTAAGAAAATAAATATAATCATAAACCTAAACCTAAATCTAAAATTAAAATAAAATGAAAACCCTAACCTAAAGTAAATAAACCTAAAATAAATAAACTAAACAAAATAGAATTTATAAAAAATAAACTATAAAAAATAGAAAAATAAACTAAATAAACCTAAACCTAACCGTTTACTTAATTTTTATTTTTTTAAAAAAAACCCTAAACCCTAAACTAACCCTAAACCATAATCCCTTAACCCCGAAACCCTAATAAATCATAAACCCTAACTCTAAACCCTAAACCCTAACCTTAACCCTAAACCCTAATCCCTAAATCATAAACTCTAATGCCTAAAGTAGCCCTAAACCTTAAACCCTAAATCGTAAATCATAAAAAACTTAAACCTTAAAGCCTAAATGCTAAACCCTAAAATGTAAACCTTAAACTAACCTTAAGCCCTAAGCTAACCCTAAACCCTAAAAACCCTAAACCCTAAACACTAAACCCTACCCTAACCCTAAATTGAGGTGATTTTAGACCTATTAGCCTTTGCACCTTTTCCTAAAAACTCATTACTAAACTAATTAATAATAGGATTAGCCATCTTCTCCCTAATATCATCTCCTAACCTGAGCTAGTTCATGACATTGATGTTCTTCTAGGAGGTAATATCCTCTTCAAACTGGACATCTCTAAAGCCTTTGACAACCTATCATGGGATTTCCTCTTTCAAATCTTACATTTGTTTGGTTTCTCTCAAAATTTTATCTAGATTGTTAAAAGTTGTATCACTAATGTCTATTTTTTCTTATCATGAATGGTGAGTCCCTTGGTTTCTTTACTTGAGCCATGGTTTGTGATAAGGTTACCCGCTTTCTTTTTTTATCATCATTAGAATATCTCGAGGAGCCTCAATGATCTTTTCATTAAAAATTCTAACATGTTTTTAAAACTCATGGTGGTTTCCTTTCATCTTAGCTTTGTTGATGATTTTATAATCTTCAATGCCTCTTCAACATGTTAAAACTATTAAGAATCTCTTAAATGATTTTGGAAAAGTTAATGGTCTCTTTCTCAATGAAAGAAAATGCTATTTTATTCCCTCAGCTAAGATTCCTACCAATGGAATTAATTAAATCTCCAGAATTACTAATTTTAAGAAAAATCAACTTTCCATTAATTATCTGGTTCGCTTTAAAGGCCAAAAAGATCTCATCTTTTTGATGACCTTACTCAAAAAATATCTAATGAAATTTCAATTTGAGAATTTCATTTACTCTCTTTCAGTGGTAGGCTCACCTTGATTAAGAGAACTCTTAATTCCATTCCTTTATATCTCATCCAAACTATTGTGCTGACCATTTCTATCATCAACAGAATTGAGCGTCTCCTAAATAAATTTTTCTGGGGATCCAATACCTCCTCTAAAAGAATGCACTGGACCTCTTGGTTTAAAAGTTGGGGCACTTTTGACGAAGGTGGTCTTTGTTGTAAATCCATAAAAGAAGCTATCAATGCCTTTTCTTATAAACTCTGGTGGAATTTAAGGAGCAATCATAGTATTTGGGCTAATTTCATGCCTGCTAAATATTGCCAGGGTAAGCACCCCCTCATTTGTCCCTTTAAACTGGGTGATTCTCCTATGTTGAAAAGACTTTATTCTGTCAAATGGGATGCAAAATCCTTAATTTTTTGGGGCATTAACTCTGGAGATTCTTTCTTTTGGCAAGATAACTGTAGTGGATTTGGATCCATTGATGACTTACTCTCCACCTATTCCACTGCCGCTATTAGTGTAAACTCTTTCTGACATAACAACAAGTAGAAAAATAGTAAGCTTGCTGATTTTATCCCTTTTACTTTCATGAATATGGTTTTTTACTATTCCTATCACTCCAAACAATCAAGACCAGATTCTCTTTAAGCTCTCACATAATGGTGATTTCAATCTCAAAAATGTGTGGCTCCACATTAAAGATACTCATGATTCCTCCTATGTGTTTTCCAAACATTGGAATAACAATATCCCTACTTTTTATTCTGTTCTTACTTGGCATATTCTGAAAAATTTTATCCCTATTGATTCCTTGTTGTGGTGTAAAGGGTTCCATTTACCCTCTAAATGTCAATGTTGTTTCCATATTGAGAATGTTATTCATGTTTTTGTTAATGGGGCCATTGCTTCTAAGCTTTGGATTTGGTATGATGATCTTTTAACATCAATTTCAATGGCTCTCTTTTATATCAACTTCTTGAAGTCTATTTTGATAATACTATTAAAGGTCACATTAAAGTCATCACTACTATCACTCTTATCTGATTCATATGGATGGACCAAAATGATGCAAAATATCGTGAGATCCCTATGAACCACGTGAGGATTATTGCTAGTACTAAAAACAAAATTTGTGACATGTTTAAAGCCAATCTCATTCATTACAGACAATTCAAAGGTTGTAAATTTGTGACCAATAAACTAGGATTTAACCGCCAACCTTATCTAAAATGACAAGATTGTTTATTGGAAAACCTCTTGACCATATTATTAAAATTAATATTGGTGGCTCTGTCTCTCATAATCGCTAGTTGTGGCATTTTAGAACTCGTATAGTACTATGTGCTTTTGCTTATCCCCTTATTTGATCCCCCATTTATTGAGCTTATGGCCTACAAAGCTCTTGAGATTTTCCTCCAAAATGGTCGCTCAATATTTGGATTGAGGTGGATGCTCTTCTACTAATTAATCTTGACTTCCACCAAAATGAGAGCACTGAATTGTACTACCTCCTCAAGCAAACTAGAGCCCTTCTTTTCCAACTAAATTTTAACATCACTCATGTTTGGCTTGAAGGAAATGCTTATCGACTACCTCACCCTAGATCCGATGGTATCATCTTCTTTGATCAACTCACCTTACCCAAACACTTGTACGGTTAACTTGGACAATTGGTTTCTTATCTCAGAATTTAATCTAACCTTTTGATGTATGTTGTCCATTCATCTTTTAACTGTTGCCTCTTTATTTTATGGGTTTATGTTCCTTTTTGTGTCTTTTGTGGATGCTTCACATGGATATTATTTGTCTTTTGATCTCTCCATGATTTGGTTTTTTAATAGCTTCTCCTTTATTTGGAGGCTCTCTCCTTGGCATTTACACGATAAAGTTTGAGCTATGTGCATACTAATACCCTGCATCAGAATTTTGTTGAGCTATCGGTCAACTGCTATTGGTTTTATAACACCACTCCTATTTGAGATTTTAATATCAATGCTGCCATCATTCCTAATCCTATGGGGCTTGATCACTACTTGATGGAGATATTTATTTTGATGGGTTTAGCTACTACCATTAATTTCTGCAACCGGCTGTTTCTCAAAGATATTACTGCTTGGAGCATCTTAGTTACCTATGTTGTTTCTATGCATTGTATTAGTGTTCATTATGCTGGTTGCAATATTCACTTTGATGATTTACTATTAGGTTGTTGGATTTTAGCTGATAATGACTGGTGGCTAGCTTTTGACATGCTGCTTGTCTCCCCTATTAGATCTTGGGTTTAATGACATTCTCTTTGATTCTAGACATTTTCCTTTTATTTCGGGAGTTATCTTTTATTTTATTTTTTTGCATGAAGAGGTTTTGGCCTTTTGTTGATATTTATCTTCTTGGATGTTGTCTATACTAGAATTTGGACCCATTCACCGCTCTCTTTGGAAACCATTTTTGAATTACTGGTCCCTTTGGTGGGATCTTGTTATGGGAGGCTTTCTTCTTTTCTTCCACCCGCCAATTGTTTTTTGCGTGTTTTCTCTGGATGTCAACTTCTTACCCCTTCGCGACTTATTATTGTGCGAACTTTGATACTACTTCTTGGATATCTTTTTATGCTTCTTTTACGTTGCCTGGGTGGAATCTCTAACATTTTGTTGTTTCTTTCTGCACTATTTATTTTTTGAATTGGATGGAGTTTCTTCAGATTGATTCTGACTATTTTGTTCATCAGATCCTTTTTGTGCAGGATGTTTCTGAGATTGGGGCTTTGGTCAATCTCTTTTACTATTCTTGTCTAGTAAGAATTTGTTTTTTGCTGGCTATTTTCTCTTGGTCCCTGCAAGAACGGGTTTTCAAGTTTGCCTCTCTCTTGGTTTTACTTATTTTTTCCTCTCATTCCTCCTTGCTAGACTATTTTTTTTTTGATCTAGAAAGGTCTTGTTACTCCTTTCAATGCTAGTCATTGGTTTTGGGACTTGTTTCCATTGTTGTCTTTATTTTATGGATGTTTTTTGTTTCTCAATTTTCCAAGTTTCATTATTATTTTTGATCACCTTGCTTTCATCTTTCTATTTTCCATAGTAATTCTTCTTTTATTATGGGATCATTTTATGCACTCTCTACTTTTAATGGCTTTCCTATGGTCAAATTGTTGGTATCTCTTTTCTTAGTTGTTGGCTGAATTGGACCCTTGAGGCTATCAATCTTGCACTGGACTTGTTTCCCATGCTCAGGTTTGGAGTTACATAAGGATTTTCATTCGCTTTTGAGGTGGGTACTACTGCTTACTCGGTGGGAATTACTTAAACTCTTTAATTCTCTATTTTATATCTTTGTTCTTAAAGATTGCTTTTCTTCATGGGTGTAAAACACAATGTCTCCATTGTTGGTTTTTTTGAATTTTGAGTACCTTGCCCAACCGCTTTTCTTTATTTTTCTTTCTATCTTTCGCTAACATCCGGGCCGTTGGTCTTCCCGCCGTTGGTTTCCTATATCTAATGGGAACATGCAATTCTTAAAGATCATTCTTCGTCTACTTGAACGAATCAATGGTTTATCTTATATGCATAATTGGGTTACTTTCCAACCTCCTGTTATTATCACCATTATTTTGGCAGAATTGGATTAATGTGTCTGCTACTAAGCAACCTGCTACTGAACTGTTTACACTGAATGTCTCTTACTAGATTGGCTTGTGGTGGGGAGATTTTCATTACCTATCCTTTCATATCTACTACTTTCTGCTCATTCCTACTATTTTCAGAATCAGACTGAGTTGTTTTGTCGACTTTCTTTCTTCTTGCGCCTTAATTACTTTTGTCCAAGGTAAGACTGTTGAACATCAAATGGTTGCAACATTCCTTATTACTGTTACTTTACTATTTGTGAAATCCCATGTCTACTTTAATATCTCTTTGCAGGACTGGAATTGGTTTTAGAGTTTCGAAGTGCTCTTTATTTTTTTGTCTTATTTTCGCTAATATTTTGTTCTGATCTTTCGTTATTATTTTCCCTCTCTTGACTATGATGAGAACATGCATTCATGAGGAGTACTCTTTTTCTTTACTCTTAATCACTATTTTAACTTTTATATATAGTTATTGGTCACCTTTCAGTTATCTATTAGAACCGATTCTTTTTGCTACTAAGCAACATGTTATCAACTTTTGCTCGATTATCTCTTAGAATTTTTTTTATGGTGGGGAGAGCATCCAAATAAAGGAGAAGCTGCTCTCTACCTTATTCTTACTATCATTTTCTTTCCAACCGCTGGGGTTTGCTGACTTTCTGGTTTCTTGCAGCTTCCTTAATTCACCTGGATGGCAATGTGGTGTTGCCTATTTGTTGTTTGCTGTTTATCATCTTTGCAGCCAGCCTGAAAACCATTTTACTTTTTGCCTAGCTTTGTTAGACTTATGCATATCACTGTTAAGATGATCTTAACTAATTCATATTCAAACCTTATCATGCTCTATCTGAATGGGTGGACTTATAGTGAGCTTGCTGCCTAATGTTGAATATGATGAACTACTTGTATTGGTGCTGGGAATTCATTGACATGGTGTCTTATATCGGGTCCTATAACTAGGATGGGGACCCCTTTGTCATTCTGGCTTTTGCTGACTCTCTATCTACCCTGTATATGGTTTTGATTGTATTTATAGGTACTAAGGATATCAAGACTTTTACCAAATAGATGTTATACAGGTGCTTCTCTATTGTCCTCTTGTAGGCTTGCTCCATAGTGTCATGCATTCTCACATCCTGCAGAGCATTGGCCTAATCTTCCTTTGGCTTTTTATGTTAATCTCATTGTATCTTTTGATTGCTTTAATGCCTTCTTTTGCTTTTGGATGTTTTAGATGGGATTTACTCCTTAGTGATTGTAGCTCTTGAGGTTCAGAGTTTATCCCCTTAAGGACCTTGTAACCCTCTTTTGTGGCAATAAAATACCCTTACACGGGGTTTCCCCAAAAAAAAAAACCCTAACCCTAAATCCTAAACCCCTAAACACTAAACTAAATAAACTAAAACCTACTAGTTTACTTAATTAAAAAAACCCTAAACCCTAAAAGAAACCCTAAAATAAAAACCTACAACCTAAAATCGTAAACCCTAAATCCTTAAAAAACCCTAAACCCTCAACCCTAAATTAAAACCTGAACCCTAAACATAAAACCTAAACCCTAAACCTACAACCCTAAACCCTAAACCCTAAACCCTAAATCCTAAATCTTAAAACCCTAAACCCTAAACTCTAAACCTTAAATCCTAAACCCTAAGTTCTAAAATGTACAACCCTAAACCCTAAACCAAAAACCCTAAACCCTAAAAACAAAAAAAACTAACCCTAAACTAAATAAAATTGAAAAATAAAATAAATAAAAAAACTTAATCCTAAATAAAATAATGAAATAAAATAAAATTAAAACCTAAACCTAAACCTAAAAATAAAATGAAATATAAAATAAAAATAACTAAAATAAAATAAATCAAAAATGAAAACTAAACTAAAAAATAAAATAAACCTAAGAAAAAACCTTAATAAAATTAAAATAAATGTAAAATAAAAATAAAAGAAACCTAAAATAAAATATAATAAAAATTAAATAAAAACCTAAACCTAAAAAATAAATCTAAAATTAAAACCTAAAAATAGATAAGAAATAAAACCTAAACCCTATACTAAAAAAAAACCTAAACCTAAAATTAAAATAAAATAAACAAAATAAAATTAACCTAAACCTAAAAGTAAACTAAAATAAAATAAACTAAATTAAATAAAACCTAAACTTAAAATAAACTAAAATTATACCTAAACCTAAACTAAATAAAATAAAATAAACTAAAAATTAACCTAAACCTAAGCTAAAAAATAAAACTTAAAAATAAACTTAGAATAAAAACTTAGAACCTAAACATAAAAAATTCAAATAAAAATGTAAACCTAAACCTAAAAATAAAAAATAAAATATAAACGTAAAATAATAAAATAAGAATAAAACTCAACTAAAAAATAAACCTAAATCGAGAAAAATAAACTAAAATAAAAAACTTAAACTAAAATAAATAAACCTAAAAAAAATAAACTAAATTAAATAAAAATAAACATAAATAAAAATAAAATAAACTAAATAAACTAAATAAACCTAAACCTATGAGTTTACTTAAATTTTTTTTTAAAAAAAAACCTTAAACCTTAAATCCTAAACCTTAAACCCTAAACCCTACACCCTAAACCTGTAACTCTAAATCATAAACCCTAATCCCTAAAAAACCTTAAATCATAAACCCTAAAAGCATAAACCTTAAAATGATAAACCCTAAATTATAAACCCTACACCCTAAACATTAAGCTCTAAATCTTAAACCCAAACCCTAAACCCTAAACCCAAAACCCCAAACCATATACCTAAACATAAAGTAACTAGATAAATTAAAAAAATAAACCTAAACCTAAACCTTAAGAATGGGTAGAACCTAGATGGAAAGAACATCATCATCAAACTAGCTCAGTCTAGATCTAACGATGGAGGCGAAGGCGGAGGTTGCAATTATCAATGGAGGGGAACTGGACTAGTGGATATGGAGGTGGTGCTCAGTAGTGGTTATGGAGGTGGTAGGAGAGATGGAGATTACCATATGGTGGAGGAGAGATCGAGATATGATGGTGGATCCGCTACTCGAGAAGACGGGGTGGTTTTGATGGGAACTGGAGAAAATGAAGAACGAACGATACGATCTGCTGCTTATGGAACTGTGTCTTTATAATAACGATAGTTCTAGTAATCTAAGGTCTTTGATTTGCTCTATGCGTGCTCATTTTTGATCTATGTCATCGCATGAGTCTTAAAGAACTTGCTGAGTTGCTTGGTTTATGAAATTGAAAAGAAGAAATGTTGAATCTGAATTTGTTCTTTGTTTAAAAATAAAACCAAAAACCCTGAACCCTAAATTAAAACATGAACCCTAGACTTAAAACTTAAACCCTACACCATAAACCATAAATCCTAAAAACCCTAAACTCTAAACCCTAAACCCTAAAACCCTAAACCCTAAACCCTAAATCTAAAAACATAAACCCTTAACCTTAAAACCTAAACCCTAAATCCTACACCCAAAACATTAAACCAAAACCGTCAACTAACCGTAATTCCTAAACCCTAAACCATAAAAAGCTAAAAAAGCTAAACCTAAACTAAATAAAACTAAAAAAATAAAATAAATAAAACATCCTAAACCAAAATAAAATAAAAAAATAAAATAAAATAAAAACCTAAACTAAAACATAAACCTAAAAATAAACTAAAATAAAAGATAAAAACTAAAATAAAATAAAATAAATTCAAACCTAAACAAAAGTTAAAAAAAACCTAAATAAAATAAAAGCTAAACCTAAAATAAAAATAAAATAAAATAAAAATAAAACTAAATAAAAACTAAATAAAAACCTAAACCTAAAGAAAAAAAAAATAAAACTTAAACCCTAAACCTAAAATATACTAAACCTAAACTTAAACTAAAACCCTAAATAAAATAAAATAAACTAAAAATAAACCTAAACCTAAACTAATAAAATAAAACCTGAAAATAAACCTAAAATAAAAACCTAAAACCTAAACCTAAAAAATAAAATAAAAACCTAAACCTAAACCTAAATATTAAAAATAAATCCTAAACCTAAAAAATAAAATTAAAATAAAACCATACTAAAAAATATACCTAAATCTAAACCTAAACCTAGAAAATAAACTAAAATAAAACCTAAACTAAACTAAGTAAAAATAAAAAATAAAATAAATTAAAATAAATAGATAAATAAATTAAATAAACCTAAACTTACTAGATTACTTAATTTTAAAAAAATAAAAAACTAAAAAAAAAACCCTAACCCTATACCCTAAAACTAATCCTAAACCTAAACCCTAAACCCTAAACCTACAACCCTAAACCCTAACTCCTAAACCTTAGAACCATATACCCTAAACCCTTAATAGTACAACCCTAAACCCAAAACCCTAAACCCTAAACCCTAAAACCTCAAACCTAAACCTAAAAGTAAAATAAATAAAAAAACTTAAACCTAAAGAAAATAAAAAATAAAATAAAACAAAAACTTAAACTAATACCTAAACCAAAACCAAAACCTAAATTTAAATCTAAATGTAAAAACAAAATAAAATAAAAAATAAAAATGAATGTAAAACAAAATAAATAAAATGTAAACTAAACTAAAAACTAAAATAAACCTAAAAAAACTTAAATAAAATAGAAACTAAATGTAAAATAAAAATAAAATAAACTTAAAATAAAATAAAATAAAAACTAAATAAAAATCTAAACCTAAAAAATAAACTTAAAATGAATAAAAAAACCTAAACATAAAATAAACAAAATAAAATAAACCTATACCTAAGCTAAAATTAACAAAATTAAAATAAATAAATCCTTACATAAACCTAAAATAAACTAAACCAAAACCCTAAACTAAATAAAATTAAATAAACTAAAAAAAAACCTAAACTTAAACTCAAAAAAATGCCTAAAATAAAAACTTAAAACATAAACCTAAAAAAATGAAATAAAACCTAAACCTAAACCGAAAAATAAAAAAAATAAAACCTAAACTTAAAAAATAAAATAAAAACAAAACTAAACTAAAAAATAAACATAAACCTAAACCTAATCCTAAAAAATAAACTAAAATAAAAAAGCTAAACTAAAATAAATAAACTAAACTAAATAAAAAAAATAAACCTAAATAAAAATATAAAATAAAATAAACTAAAATAAATAAGAAATAAACTAAATAAACCTAAACCTACTGGTTTGCTAAATTATTTTTTAAAAAAACCATAAACCCTAAATCCTAAACTCAAAAACTAACCCCTAAACCCTAAACCCTAATCCCTAAAAACTTTAAACTGCCTAAACATTAAACCCTAAACCCTAAACCTAAACCCTATAATCCTAAACCCTATAATCCTAAACCCTAAAGCCTTAAATCCTAAACCCTGAACACGAAAAGCCTAAACACCTAAACCTAAATTAAATAATAATAATTAGATAAATAAAAATACCTAAACCTAAACATAATTGGAAAATAAAATAAAATAAAAGGCTAAACCAAAAAATAAATAAAAATAAACTAAAATATAAAAAATAAAACCCTAAACTAAACTAAAAAAATAAAGTAAACTTAAGAATAAAAAACATAATTAAAATAAACCAAACATAAAACAAAATAAAAATTAAATAAAATCCTAAACCTAAAAAATAAACCTAAAAATAAAACCTAAATATATATAAAAAATTACACTTAAAGCCTAAACTAAAAAAAACCTAAAACTAAAATAAAAAAAATAAATAAAATATAATAAACCTAAAACTAAACTAAAATAAACTAAACTAATATAAATAAAATCTAAACCTAAACGTAAAATAAACTAAACCTAAACCTAAACTAAATAAAATAAAATAAACTAAAAATAAGCCTAAACCTAAACTAAAATATAAAACTTAAAAATAAACCTAAAATAATGACCTAAAACCTAAACCTGAAAAATTAAAATAGAAATGTAAACCTAAACTTAAAAATAAAAAATAAAACCTAAACCTAAAAAATTAAATAAAAATAAAACTCAACTAAAAAATATACATAAACTTAAGAAATAAACTAAAATAAAAAACCTAAACTAAAGTAAATAAACCTAAAATAAATAAGCTAAACTAAATTAAAATAAAAAATAAACCTACTAAAATAAAAAATGAAATAAACTCAAATAAAAAAATAACTAAATAAACCTAAACCTACAAGTTTATGTAATTTTAAAAAAAACCCCTAAACCCTAAATCCAAAACCCGAAACCATAAACCCTAAACTCAAAAACTAATCCTAAACCCTAAACCCTAAACCTACAACCCTAAACCCTAAACCTAAAACCCTAAACCCTAAACCATAAACCATAAACGCTAAATGCTAAACCTTAAACCCTAAACCCTGAACCCTAAACCCTAAACACTAAAACCCTAAACCTTAAACCCTAAACCCTAAACCCTAAACCCTAAACCCTAAACCCTAAACCTTAAAACTTAGAAACCACAACCCCTAAACCCTAAACCCTAAAATAATAAACCCTAAACTCCTAAACCTTAAACCCTAAACCTTAACCCTAAACCCGAAACCCTAAACCCCAAACCCTAAACTTAATCCTAAATTAACTAAATAAAAAAAATAAACCTAAAAATCTAAACCTAAACCTAAACCCCGTGAATGCGTAACTAGATGGCAAGAACATCATCACCAACCGTGCTTAGTCTATATGGAGGAACGCAAATGGTGGATCGGAGGTGCTGGTGGATATGGAGGTGGTGGTCTGAGCAGTGGTGGCTATGGAGGCAGGAGGAGCGATGAGGTTACATCATGGTGGTGGCGAGGGAGATCCGGATATGATGGTGGATCCCGCCAATCGAAAGGGTGGTTTTGATGGGAACTAGAGAAATAAGAACAACTAATCCACCTACTTATGGAGTCAGATCTTTATAAGAGAGATCGTTATACTTATCTAGGGATTTTGATTTGCTCTATGGCTGCTCATTTTTGATCTATGTCATCGCTTGTGTCCAAAAAACTTAGGGTGCTACTTGGTTGATGAAATCGAAAAGAAGAAATATTGAATATGAATTTATTCTCTATTAAAAAAAACCATAAACCCTAAACTAAAACTAAAACCCAAAATCTAAAACCTAAACCCTAAACCATAAACCATAAACCCTAAACCACAAACCCTAAACCCTAAACTAACACTAAACCCTAAACCCTAAAAAGCTAAAAACCTAAACCTAAACTAAATAAAATGTAAAAATAAAATAAATAAAAAACCTAAAAAAATAAAATAAAAAATAAAATAAATACAAACATAAAATAAAATCTAAACCTAAACCAAAAAATAAAAAATAAAAAATAAAAACTAAACTAAACTAAAATAAATAAATATCTAAACTAAATTAAAAAATAGAAAACCTAAAAAAAATAAAAAATTAAACATAAAATAAAAAAATAAAATAATAACTAAATAAAACCTTAAAACTAAAAAATAAACCGAGAATAAATAAAAATAAAAAACTAAACTCTAAACTAAAAAACAAGTAAAATACTTAAACCTAAAATAAATATTAAAAATAAATATGAAATAAACAAAATAAATTAAAGCTAAACCTAAATTAAAAAAATACTTAAACCTAAAATAAACTAAAACTAAACCTAAACAAATAAAATAAAATATACTAAAAATAAACCTAAGCCTTAACTAAAAAATAAAACATAAAAATAAACATAAAATAAGAGCCTAAAACCTAAACCTAAAAAATTAAAATAAAAACCTAAACCAAAACAAAAAAAAAAAATAAAAAGTAAAACCTAAACCTAAAAAATGAAATAAAATAAAACTCAATTAAAAAATAAATCTAAACTTAAAAATAAATTAAAATAATAGAGCTAAACTAAAATAAATAAACAAACTAAATAAAAATAAAAATAAACCTAACTAAAATTAAAAAATAAAATAAACTAAAATAAATAAAATTAACTAAATATATTAAATAAATCTAAACCTACCTACTTAATTTTTTTTAAAACACTGAACCCAAAATCCTAAATCTTAAACCATCAACCTTAAACCCTAAAACTAACCCAAAACCCTAAATCTTAAACCCTAAAAACCATAACCCCTAAAGCCTAAACACTAAACCCTAAACTTGAAACTTTAAACCTTAACCCTAAACCTTAAACCCTAAAAACCTTAAATCCTAAACCCAAATAAAATAAAAAAATAAACTAAAATAAAATAAATAAATACCTAAACTAAATTAAAAAAATAAAGTAAATTTAAGAATAAAAAACTTAAATAAAATAGAAACTAAATGTAAAATAAAAATAAAATAAACTAAAAATAAAATAAAATAAAAATGAAATAAAAACCTAGACCTAAAAAATAAACTTGAAAATAAAACCCAAAAATAAATTTTAAAAAAACCTAAGCCCAAAAATAAAAAAAACCCTAAACCTAAAATAAAAAATAAAATAAACAAAATAAAATAAACTTAAACCTAAACTTAAATAAACTAAACTAAAATAAATAAAACCTAAACCTATACCTAAAATAAAAATAAAATAAGCAAAATAAGATAAACCTAAACCTAAACTAAAATAAACTAAACTATAATAAATAAAACCTAAACCCTAAACTCTACACCCTAAACCCTAAACCCTAAAACCTAAACTTACCCGAACCACTAAACCCTAAAAAGCTAAAAACCTAAACCTAAACTAAATAAAACATAAAAATAAAATACAAAAATAAATAAACCTAAACCAAAATAAAATAAAATAAAAATGTGAACTAAAACCAATATCAAACCTAATCAAGAAAAGAAAATAAAATAAAAATAAAATTAAAAGTAAACTAAAATAAAATAAATAAAAAACCTAAACTAAACTAAAAAAATAAAACCTAAATAAAATAAAACTAAACCAAAAATAAAAATAAAATTAAGCTAAAATAAAATAAAACTAAATAAAACCAAAACTTAAAAAAACATAAAAATAAAACTAAAAAATGAATAAAAAATAAAACCTAAACTCTAAACTAAAAAAACATTAAATGTAAAATAAAAATAAAATAAACAAAATAAATTAACTAAACTAAAATAAATAAACCTAAACCTAAACATAAAATAAAATAAACCTAATCATAAACCAAAACTAAATAAAATAAAATAAACTAAAAATAAACCTAAACATAATCTAAAAAATAAAACCTAAAAAAATCTGAAACCTAAATTAAAAAATAAAACCTAAAAAAGACTTAAATAAAATCTAAAACCTAAACCTAAACCCAAAAATAAAAAATAAAACCTTAACCTACAAAGTTAAGTAAAAATAAAACTCAACTAAAATAAAATAGCTATTCTAAAATAAATAAATCTAGCATAAATAAATTAAACTAATTGAAAATAAAAAATAAACTTAAATAAAAATAAAAAATAAAATAAACTAAAATGAACTAAAATAAATAGAAATAAACTGAATAAACCTAAACCTACCAGTTTACTTTTTTTTATTAAAAAAAGCCTAAACCCTAAACCCTAAATACTATACTCTAAATGCTAAACCCTAATCCCTAAAACTAACCCAAAACCTTTAACCCTAAACCAAAAAATCCCTAAAGCCTTAACACAAAACCCTAAACCTAATCCCTAAACACTAAACCCTAAAACCCTAAACCCTAAAACCTTAAACCTTAAATGCTAAACCCTAAACCCTAAACCCTAAAACCTAATGCCTAAAAAAACCTAAAACCTAATCCTAACCTAAATAAAACATAATAATAAGATAAATAAAAATACATAAACCATAATATAATAATAAAATAAAATAAAATAAAATCCTAATTCTACAAATAAAAAAACTAAAAAATAAAATAAAATAAATGAAAAGCTAAACTAAAAAAAGTAAACATAAAAATTAAAAATCTAAATAAACTAAAAACTAATTGAAAAACGAAAATAAAATAAATAAAAACTAAAATAAAACCTAAACC
Organism: Cymbidium sinense; assembly: GCA_021442155.1. NCBI lineage: Eukaryota > Viridiplantae > Streptophyta > Magnoliopsida > Asparagales > Orchidaceae > Cymbidium > Cymbidium sinense. The sequence goes on from JAKCPB010001098.1 coordinate 22,609, forward strand.
TAAAAAATATACCTAAAAATTGAACCTAAACTATAATAAATAAAACCTAAACCCAAACCTAAACTAAATAAAATAAAATAAACAAAAGTAAACCTAAACCTAAACTAAAAAATAAAACTTACAAATAAACCTAAACCTAACAAAAAAATAAAATAAAACCTAAATCTTAAAATAAAAAATAAACCTAACTCTAAAAAAATAAAATAATAATAAACTCATCTAAAACAAACCTAAACATAAAAAATAAACTAAAATAAAAAACCTAAACTAAAATAAATAAACTAAACTAAATAAAAATAAAAAATAAACTTAAATAGAAGTAAAAAATAAAATAAACTCAAATAAATATAATAAAATAATAAACTAAATAAACCTAAACCTATTAGTTTACTTAATTTAAAAAAAAAAACCTAAACCCTAAATCCTAAACCCCAAACCCTAAACCCTAAACCCTAAAACTAACCCTAAACCCTAAACCTACAACCCTAAACCCTAAACCCTAAACCCTAAAACCATAAACTCTAAATCCTAAACCCTAAAACCCTAAACCATGAACGCTAAACCCTAAACCCTAAACCACAAACCCTAAACCATAAAACCTACAACTATAAATCTTAAATCCTAAACCATAAACCCTAAACCCTAAACCCTAAACCCTAAAACTAAATCCTAAACCCTAAACTAACCCTAAACCCAAAGAATGTGCAAGCCTTGACTAAGAACATCACTTTCAACTAGGCTAAGATCTAGTGGAGGATAACAATTATCTTTGTGGAGGTGGGGATCTGAGGTGTTGGAGGATATGGAGGTGGTGGTAAAGGGTGGTTATAGGTGGGAGGAGTGAGAGGTTACAACTAAGGTGGCTGGGGAGAGATATGGGATATGATGGCAATCCGCTACTAAACTGGTTCATGTGAATTGAAGAAACTAAAGAACAAATCTAATCTCTATGGAACTGTGTCTTTAAAAAAGCTCTACTTATCTAAGGATTTTGTTTTACTTTATGGCTGCTCATTTTTTATCTATGTCATTACTTGTGTCTTAGAAAACTTGGGGTGCTACTTGGTTGATGAAATTGAAAAGAAGAAATGTTGAATATGAATTTGTTCTTTGTTAAAAAAACCATAAATCCTAAACTAAAACTTAAACCCTAAACCTAAAACCTAAACCCTAAACCCTAAACACTAAACCTTAAACCCCAAACACTAAATCTTAAACCCTAAACCCTATACTAGCCCTAAACCCTAAACCTTAAAAAGCTAAAAACCTCAACTAAATAAAACCTAAAAATATAATAAATAAAAATATCTACACCAAAATAAAATAAAAAATATAATAAAATAAAAACATAAACTAAAACCTAAACCTAAACTTAAACCAAACAAGAAAATAAAATAAAAAATAAAAACTAAATTGAAATAAAATAAATAAAAACCTAAACTAAACTATTAAATAAAAAAATTAAATAAAATAAAAACTAAACCTAAAATAAAACTAAAATAAAATAAAAAATAAATAAAATAAAAAATAAATAAAGTAAAACTAAACCCTAAACTAAAAAAACTAAACCTAAAATAAAATAAAATAAACAAAATAAATTAAGCCAAAACCTAAACTAAAATAAACCAAACTAAAATAAATAAAACATAAACCTAAACCTAAAATAAACTAAACCTAAACCTAAAACTAAGCATAAACTAAAAAATAAAACCAAAAACTAAACCTAAAATAAAAACTAAAAACCTAAACCCAAAATAATAAAATTAAAACCTAAACCTAAACCTAAACCTAAAAAAAATAAAAACTAATACTAAAAAATGAAAAAAAAAACTTAACTAAAAAATGAACCTAAACCTAAAAAATAAACTAAAATAAAAAACTATACTAAAATAAATAAATTAAACTAAATAAAAAAATAAACCTAAATAAATATAAATAATAAAATAAACTAATATAAAAAATAAATTATATAAACCTAAACCTACTGGTTTACTTAATTAAAAAAACCTAAACCTTAAATCCTAAACCCTAAACCCTAAACCCTAAACCCTAAACTAATCCTAAACCCTAAACCCTAAACCTACAACCCTACACGCTAAACCATAAACCCTAAAACTCTAAACCTTAAACCCTAAACCCTAAACCATAAACACTAAACCCTAAACCCTAAACCCTAAAACCCTGAACCCTAAACTTGAAACCCTAAACCCTAAAACCCTAAACCCTAAACTCTAAACCTTAAACACTAAACCCTAAAACCTACAACCCTAAAATTTAAACCCCAAATTGTATACCCTAAACCCTAAACACTAAAGTAACCCTAAACCCTAAACTAATGCTAAACCTAAACCTAAACTAACCTAAACCATAAGAATGGGTAGAACTGATAAAATCATAACTATTATAGTACCTTATAAGATAAAAATGTTTTAAATATTATGGTATTATGCCTTATAGTCTATATTAATATAAATCATAAAATATATATAAAATCGATGATGAAATTAATAAATTTGAAGTGGAAATTCATAGTACCAAATAAACTTGTATTCAAAAAAGTGAGATGTTATCTTCAAAATAAATATTATTTGATAGTAAATCATATATCATAATATATTGTTCTAATTTTAAATTCTTTTAGTTTTTATAATCATGCAATCGAGCCTACACAAGCATTATTTATAAAAATGTTGATTTAGACCTTAAAACCTAAACCCTAAAGCCAAAACCCTAAAATTCTAAACCCAAAACCCAAAACCCAAAACCCAAAACCCTAAACCCTAAACCTTAAACCCTAAACCGTAAACCTTAAACCCTAAATCCTAAACCCTAAAAACCTTCAACCTTAAAGCCTAAACACTAAACCCTAAACCCTAAACCCTAAACCCTAAGCCTAAACCCTAAACTAAAACCCTAAACCCTAAAACCCTAAACCCTAAACCCTAAACACTAAACCCTAAACCTTAAACACTAAAACCTAAACCCTAAAAACCTAAAACCTAAACCTAAATCCTAAACTAACCTAAACCCTAAACCTATAAGCCTAAACCTATAACCCTGAACCCTAAACTCAAAAAACCTTAAACCCTAAACCCTAAACCCTAAACTAAACCTAAACCTAACTAAGACTAACCCTTAATAAAACCTAAACCCTAAACCTAAAATAAACCCTAAACCCTAAACCCTAAAAACTAAACCTAAACATATAAAGCTAAACACTTAAACCTAAACTAAATAAAACCTAACAAAAATAAATAAATAAACCTAAACTAAAAAACTACAATAAAAACATAAACTAAAACCTAAACCTAAACCTAAAAGCAAAAAAATAAAAAAATAAAAACTAAACTAAAATAAAATAAATAAAAACCAAAACTAAAGAAAATAATTAAAAACCTAAAGAAAATAAAAACTAAACCTAAAATAAAAATAAAATAAACTTAAAATAAAATAAAAGAAAAACTAAATAAAAACCTAAATAAAGATAAAAATAAAAGTAAACCTAAATAAAAAAAGTAAAATAAACTAAAATAAATAAAAAATAAATTAAATAAACCTAAACCTACTAGTTTACTTAACATAAAAAAATTAAAAAATAAAAAATAAAAAAATCCTAATCCTAAACCCTAAACTTTAAACCCTAAAACCCTAAACCCTAAACCCTAAACCCTAAACCCTAAACCCAAAACCATAAAACCTAAATCTTAAACCCTAAAACCTAAACCATAAACCCCAAACCGTAAAACCTACAACCCTAAACCCTAAACCCTAAACCCCAAACCCTATATCCTAAACTTAAAAAAACAAAAACAAAACCTAAAATAAATAAAATAAAATAAACTTAAACCTAAACTAAAATAAAATAAACTAAAATAAATAAAACCTAAACCAAAACCTAAAATAACCTAAACCTAAACCAAAACCTAAACAAAATAAAATAAACTAAATTAAAAATAAACATAAACATAAAATAAAAAATAAAACCTAAAATAAAAACCTAAAACTTAAACCTAAAAAATAAAATAAAATTTAAACCTAAACCTAAAAAATAAAAATAAACCTAACCTAAAAAAAAAAAAATAAAACTCAAGTAAAAAATAAATCTAAACTTAAACCTAAACCTAAAAAAATAAACTAAAATAAATAAACCTAAAATAAATAAACCAAACTAAATAAAAAAAAAAAATAAACCCAAATCAAAAAAAAAAATAAAATAAACTAAAATAAATCAAAACCCTAAACCCTAAACCCTAAACCTTAAACACTAAAATCTAAACACTATAAACCTAAAACCCTAAGCCCTAAACCCTAAACTAACCCTAAACTCAACCCTAAACCTATAAGCCTAAACCTTAAAACCTAAAACCTAAACCATAAACCCTTAAAACCTTAAACCCTAAACCCTAAACCATAAACTAAACCTAAACCCTAAGCTAACCCTAAAACCATAACCCTTAATGCTAAACCCTAAACCCTAAATCCTAAACCCCAAACCCTAAACCCTAAACCCTATAAAGCTACTTAAACCTAAAGTAAATAAACCAAACAAAAAAGAAATAAATAAATAAACCTAAACCAAAAAAATAAAACATAAACTAAAACCTAAACCTAAACCTAAAAATAAAAAAATAAAAAATAAAAACTAAACTAAAATAAAATAAATAAAAACCAAAAATAAAGAAAAAAATTAAAAACCTAAATGAAATAAAAACTAAACCTAAAATAAAAATTAAATAAACTTAAATTAAAATAAAATAAAAACTAAATAAAAATGAAAATAAAAATAAACCTAAATAAAAAAAGTAAAATAAATAAAAAATAAACCATAAACCTAAACCTACTAGTTTACTTAACATAAAAATAAAATAAAAAATAAAACCCTTACTAAACCCTAACCCTAAACCCTAAACCATAAACCCTAAAATCCAAAATCTTAAACCCTAAAACCTAAACCCTAAACCCCAAACCCTAAAACTTACAACCCTAAACCCTAAACCATAAACCCCAAACCCTATATCCTAAACTTATAAAAAAATAAAACCTAAAATAAACAAAATAAAACAAACTTAAACCTAAACTAAAATAAAATAAACTAAAATAAATAAAACCTAAACCTAAGCCTAAATTAACCTAAACCTAAACCTAAACCTAAACTAAATAAAATTAACTAAATTAAAAATAAACATAAACATAAACTAAAATAAACCTAAAATAAAAAAAATAAAATAAAATCTAAAACCTAAACCTAAAAAAATATAATAAAAACCTAAACCTAAACCTAAAAAATAAAATAAAAATAAAACTAAACTAAAAAATAAATCTAAACCTAAACTTAAACATAAAAAAATAAAATAAAATAAAAAAATAAAAACCAAACCAAAAAAAAAAATAAAAATAAAACTAAACCTAAAATAATAAAAAAAAAAAAACTAAACCTAAAATTAAAATAAAAAATATTCAAAAAAATAAAATAAAACTAAATGAAAACCTAAACAAAATGAAAAAAAAATAAACCTAAATAAAAAAAAAGAAAAGAAACTAAAATAAATAATAAACTAATAAAGATATACTAGTAAAAAAACTAAAAACCCTAAACCCAACAAAACTAAACCCTAAACCCTAAACCCTAAAACCCTAAAATACACCCTAAACCTAAACCCTAAACCCTAAAACCTAAACCCTAAACCCTAAAAAAAAAATAAACCTTAAACCCCAAACCTTAAAACCCAAACCCTAAACCCTAAACCCTAAACCCCAAACCCTATATCCTAAACTTAAAAAAATAAAACCTAAAATAAATAAAATAAAATAAACTTAAACTTAAACTAAAAATAAAATAAACTAAAATAAAATAAACTAAAATAAATAAAACATAAACCTAAACCTAAAATAACCTAAACCAAAACCTAAACCTAAACTAAATAAAATAAACTAAATTAAAAATAAAGGTAAACATAAACTAAAAAATATAACCTAAAAATAAACATAAATTAAAAACCTAAAACCTAAACCTAGGAAATTAAAATAAAAACCTAAACCTAAACCTAAAAATAAAAAATTAAAGCTTAACCTAAAAAAATAAAATAAAAATAAAACTCAACTAAAAACTAAATCTAAACTAACCTAAACCTACAAAATAAACTAAAATAAAACCTAAAATAAATAAACTAAACCAAATAAAAATAAAAAATAAACTAAATAAAATAAAAAATTAAAATAAATAAATAAAAAATAAACTAAATAAACCTAAAATTATTATTTTCTTAATTTTTTTTAAAAATAAACCTAAGCTAACCCTAATCCATAAACCCTAAACCCTAAACCCTAAAAAATAAACTAAAGAACTAAAACCTAAATTTACATATTTTAAAGGTAAACCTAAACTAAAACTTGAACCCTTAACCTAAAAGATAAACCCTAAACCCTAGAAAAAAACCCTAACCCTAAACCGTAAAAAAAACATTAACCCTAAACCCTTAACCATAAACCTACAACCCTAAACCTAAGTAAACCCTAAACCCTAAACCTAAACCCAAACCCTAAACCCTAAACCCTAAACCATAAACTATAAACCCTATGCCCTATATCAAAATGCAAACCATCCATCTCCTTCCTCTCGGCTGCGCTCCCTCTCTGGCAATTTTGGGTTCCCGTCAAATTTTCTGCCGTTTGGCCGCATTTTGGGCTTCCTCGATCGTGATTGCTATTTTATTGCATAGTTGTGCTTCCTCTCTTAGCTTGGTTGCTTATGTGACTTTCACTAGATCATTCAATGGTAGAGGCATCATTCTTCGTGCAACCGAGCTCGTCACTCCTGGATGCGCCAGGTTTGCCCTCTGATCCTAAAGGTACTTTGGATCTGATTGCATCTGTTAATGCACCTGCTGTCAAGTCCTTTAAGGATGCTCTTTCTGGTAAGAACCCTTTCTCTAATGCCTCAGTTAACTTAATTTAAACCTCATTCTGTGGATTGCATTATCATGTGACTGTGATGTGAGAAATTAGCTAAGCCTTTGAGTTCTCTTTGGTTGGTAAATTCTCTCTTTGGCACCCTACTCTAGATAATATCTGATATTTCTTCCATAGTTTAAAGCTTTTGGGAGTCTTCACTATTGGGCTGATTAGTCCTCAACATATCCTTATTCAGTTATCAAATGATTTAGATTATTCTTGGGTCTTTGCTCGTCGGTCCTATTTTGTGTATAATTGTCAAATGCAGATCTTGAAATGGTCACCCCTTTTTGATGTCAAAGAGGAATTCCCTATTGTTCCTTTATGGCTTTCTTTTCCAAACATGAGAATTCACTATGTTACTCACCAAGTTCTGTTTGTGGTTGGGGCTCTATTTGGTAGACCCCTTCAAATTGATCAAGCCACTACTGCTAGATCTTGGCCATCTATTGCACGTATCTTGGTTGAGATTGACATTACCAAAAAATACCCCAAAAAAGTTTGGATCGGTTCAAAAAAATTCGAATATAACCAGAAAGTAGAATTTGAAAATTTCCCTATCTTTTGCACTCATTGTAAGATCCATGGTCATGATCACTCAATGCTTTGTGTTACACCCCAACCTCAAAAAAGAATATATCACAGATACTTCTCTACCTACTAATTTTTCTAATGAAAACATTACTATAAATACTACTATTGAGGTGTGTCAAGAAACTAATGATAACTTAACACTACTCCTACTTGTAATAATTTGGCTTCATGAAAATCCTTTGTTCCATTTGAATCTTAATGACAATTTGAATGGGAATCTTATATTGGATCAAAATAATGTTGATCCTTGTGTCGACCAAAATCTGAATATGCATCATGGTAATGAGAATGATATTTGTACTATTAATGGTGCAAGAACCTCCCCTTCTATTTCTACAGTGATACTGCAATCCCAATTTCTCTTACTCGATATCAAGAAGGAGAAATCACCACTACTAAAACACAATATCACTTCTGATACCAAAAACCAATCCCTTTTTGATGGAGATACTTTGGATACTGATAGACCCTTCCAAATGATTATTAAAAAAATCTTATAAAGCCAAAATGACTAATAATAACTTCACTAGAACACATTCTTCTATAACACCTCATAATAATATGTCCTCCTCTTCCTTTTTTTTCCATTTCTTTTTATACCTTTTGGATTTCTTATAATGATTAATTTTCTTATTTGGAATATCCGTGGTTGTGGGACTCTCCCGTCCGCAACCATGTTAGAGAGCTCTCGTCTCATAACATCAAATTACTTGTTATTATTGAGCCTTTCATTAACTCTTCCAAGATTTCCCATGTTGCTAGATCGCTTGATTTCAAAATTTCCTCTTCAATCTTAATAATAAAATTTGGTGTTTTGGAATAATTCATCACCATTTCCATCATTGATGATCTTGATCAATTGTTAATGTCAAAATCTCATTAGGTGAGTTTTAGCTTTTGGTTCCTTTATCTATGCTTCTTGTAATAGAGCCGTAGGAACATCCTTTGAATCACTTAAGAACCTCTTCCTCTAACCTTCCCTTGGTTGGGGTGATTTCAACACTATCATTGCTTCTTTGGAAAGGAGGGGAGGATGTTCTCCTAACCTCCATTCCATGGAAGACTTCTCTAATATGATCCTAGATTGCAACCGATTGACATTAGTTTTTTCCTGACACACGTGGCATAACTAGACAGATCTTGACAGACCCTCTTTAATTCTCTTTGGATCAATCAATGGCCTCTTACCTCTATGAGCATTTGAGCAAAACTTTGTCTGATCATGCTCTTTTGATCTCTATCAAAACTCCCCTTTAACCCTTCTACTCCTCACCTTTAGATTCCAAAATATGTGGACCCAACAATTTCACCAATGTTGTTTTCACTAATTGGATGGCTCTGCTCACCCGAAAATTCGTTAAAGGCATGATGGCTGCTTTGGCTCAAAAGACTTAAACAAAACCTCAATTGGTGGAATAAGCATATATTTAAAAAATTTTTACCAATCTTAAAGCTATGGAACAAGTGGTTTGTTCTCTTGAAGAGGTCTTAACATCCCAGAAGTTTGATGAGTTGAGCATTGCCAAAGATAACTTGATTAATTACCAAAATATGGAGGAAACCTATTGGCATCAAAAGCAAACATATTGCTGATGGTGATAGAAACACAAGGTATTTCCATGCTATTTGCAATAAATGGAAAGCATTAAACTTGATCAAGAAAATTAAGAACTCTAATGGTGGCTGGATAACTGATAATAATGAAATTAAGGAATCTATCATACATCACTTTCAAAATTTATTAAACTCTAATCCTTCATTAGAAACCACCTCCAATACCCATCTAATCCCTTCTATGATTAACAATGAGGATAACCATTTGCTCACTATGCATCCTCGGAGATTAGTAGTACTCAATAGCATGAACACTTCATCGGCCCCATGGGTATACCTCATTTCTTTTTTTTGGCCTTTAAATCTGATCTTGTTGATGTCATATTGATTTCTTTGATGGCGCTCTATTCCTGATATTTTTCAAGTACTTCTATTATCCTTATTCCAAAACCAACACTAATCTTGGGGCAATTTTAAATCTTTGCACCTTTTCCAAAACTCATTAAATTAATAATAATTAGATTAGCTCCGCTTCCTAAAATCATCTCCCCAAACCAAAGCTTCAAAAAATAGAGCCATATCGATAATATTCTTCTCGCCAAGAGTGCTCATGACATTGATGTTCCTTCCGAGGAGGTAATATCCTCTTCAAACTGGACATCTCTAAAGCCTTTGACAACCTCTCATGGGATTTCCTCTTCAAATCTTACATTTATTTTTCTCGATAATTTTATCCGGCTTATAAAAAGTTGTATCACTAACGTCTGGTTTTCTGCTATCATGAATGGTGAGTCCCTTGGTTTCTTTACTTTGAGCCATGGTTTACGACAAGGTGACCCTCTTTCTCCTTCTCTTTTTATCATTGTTGTAGAATATCTTTCAAGGAGCCTCAATGATCTTTTCATTAAAAATCCTAACATGTTTTTTAAAACTCATGGTGGTTTCCCTTTTTCTCATCTTAGCTTTTTGATGATTTTATAATCTTCGCAATGCCTCTCTTCAACATGTTAAAACTATTAAGAATCTCTTAAATGATTTTGGCAAAGTTAGTGGTCTCTTTCTCAATGAAAGAAAATGCTATTTTATTCCTCGTAAGATTCCTACCAATAGACTTAATCAAATCTCCAATTACTAATTTTAAGCAAAATGAACTTCCCATTAATTATCTGGCTGCTTTTAAAGGCCAGAAAAGATCTCATTTTGATGACCTTATTCAAAATATCTAATAAAATTTTGGTTTGGGAATTTCATTTACTCTCTTGGTGGTAGCTCACCTTGATTAAGAGCACTCTTAATTCCATGCCTTTATATCTCATCCAAACCATTGTGCACCATTTCTATCATCAATAATTGAGCATCTCCAAAACAAATTTTTCGCTCAATACCTCCAAGACCTCTTGGTTTAAAAGTTGTGGCACTTTGACTAAGGTGGTCTTGGTTGTAAATCCATAAAAGAAGCTATCAATGCCTTTTCCTATAAACTCGGTGGAATTTAGAGTAATCATAGTCTTTGGGCTAATTTCATGACTAAACCGGTAAGCACCCCTCATTTGTCCCTTTAAACTGGGTGATTCTCCGGTGGAAAAGACTTTGTTCTGAAATGGGATGAAGAATCCTTAATTTTGGGGCATTAACTCGCATTTCTTTTGGCAAGATAACTGAGTGGATGTGGATCCATTGATGACTTACTCCACCCATTCCACTACCACTATTAGAGTAAACTCTTTCTAGCATAACAACAAGTGGAACAATAGTAAGTTTGATTTTATCCCTTTACTTTCTTGAATATGGTTTCTACTATTCCTATCACTCCAAACAATCAAGACTGATTCTCTTTAAGCTCTCACATAATGGTGATTTCAACCTCAAAATGTGTGGCTCCACATTAAAGATACTCATGATTCCTCCTATGTGTTCTCCAAACTTTGGAATAACAATATCCCTAGTTCTTATTCTACTTACGACATATTTTGAAAAAAATTTTCCCTGTTGATTCCTTGTTGTGGGCTAAAGGGTTACATTTACCCTCTAAATGTCAATGTTGTTTCCATATTGAGAATGTTAATCATATTTTTGTTAATGGGGCCATTGCTTCTAAGCTTTAGATTTGGTATGATGATCTTTTTAACACTGTCAATTTCAATGGCTCTCTTTCTTTATATCAACTTCTTGAAGTCGATTTTGATAATACTATTAAAGGTCACATTAAAGTCATCATCGCTATCACTTTATCTCGTTCATATGGATGGACCAAAATGATGCAAAACATCATGGGATCCCTATGAACCACGTGAGGATTATTTCTTGAACTTAAAATAAAATTCATGACTTGTTTAAAGCCAATCTCATTCATTATAGAAAATTCAAACCAAATATGTGGCCAATAAATGGGCTTTAACTGACAACCTTATTGTTGAAATGACAAGATTATTTATTGGAAAAAACCACTTGACCATATTATTAAAATTAATACGATGGATCTCGCTCTCATAAGCTCTGTTGGTGGAATTTTCGTGAACTCTAAGGGTATAGTACTGTTTTTTGCTTATCCCCTTATTTCCGTGACCGTCCCATTTACCGAAGCTTATCTACAAAGCTCTTGAGATTTACCTCCAAAATGGCTGGCTCAATATTTGGATTGAGGTGGATGCTCTTCTACTGATTGATCTTTTGACTTCCACCAAAATGAGCAACACTAAATTGTACTACCTCCTCAAGAAAACTAGAGCTCTTCTTCCCATCTAATTTTAACATCACTCATGTATGAAGGAAATGCTTGTTGACTACCTTGCCAACTGCTAGATCAGATGGTATCATTTTCTTTGATCAACTCACCTTACCCAAACACTTGCATGGGATGGTTAACTTGGACAATTCTGGGTTTCCTTAACTCAGAACTTAATCTAACCTTTTGATGTATACTGTCCATTCATCTTTTAACTATATACCTCTTTATTTTATGGCTTTCTGTTCCTTTTTGTGTCTTTTGTGGATGCTTCACATGGATATTACTTGTTGTCTTGATCTATGTGCCATGATTTGGTTTTTTAATAGCTTCTCCTTTATTTGGAGGCTCTCTACTTTGGTAGTACACCGATAAAGGTTGAGCTATGTGCATACTAATCGCATTGGAATTTTGTTGAGTTATGTGTCACCGCTATTGGTTTTATAACACCACCATATTTGGGATTTTAATATCGTCATTCCTAATCCTAGGGGCTTAATCGGATGGAGATATTTATTTTGATGAGTTTAGCACATCGCCATTAATTTCTACAACCAACCGCTTTCAAAGATATTACGCTTGGAGCATCTTAGTTACCTATGTTGTTTCTATGCATTGTATTAGTGTTCATTATCTATTTATTTTGATGATTTACTATTAGGTTGTTGGATTTTAGGATACGATGATTATTTTTGACATGTGCTTCTCCCTTTTAGATCTTAGTCTGTCACCTCTTTGTACTAATTTTGAGTCGACATTTTCCTTTATTTCGGAGTTATCTTTATTTTATTTTTCTGCATGAAGAGTTTTTTTGGCCTTTTTGCTGATATTTATCTTCTTGGCTATTGTCTATACTGGAATCAGGACCCCACTCAGCCTGCTCTCTTTGAAAACCATTTTCTGATTCATAGGTCCCTTTGGGATCTTGTTGTGGGAGGCTTTCTTCTTCTTCCACCCCAAGGTTGTTTTTTTGTAGGTTTTCTGTGCACCGACCTCCTTACCCCTTCTGCACTTATTATTGTGCAAAACTTTGATACTACTTTGATATCTTTTTATGCTTTTTACTTTGTGGGAATCTCGGCATCTGTTTTCTTACTATTTATTTTGAACCGGATGGAGTTTCTTCATTGATTCGCTATTTTATTCAGATCCTTTATGTGCTGTTTCTAAGATTGGGGCTTTGGTCAATCTCGACATGTGTTCGATCTGCTCCTTTGGAATTTATGATGCATCATTATATTATTTTGTTGATCCTTCTGAGTGCATCTGTTGGTTTAATTATCCCAACCTTGTTTGGGGTCTTGTTTCTGCCTCCCTATGCTCCATAACCTTACCTTCACAACAGAAAAAATAATAGATGCAACATCTGTTATAACTTTTCTCTGCAGATTTGGAATTATTTCCTGACTTCCAATATTCCTAATGGGTCTAGCTTTCTTCTATTCTTTGTGTTCCTTTTCTCTTTAATGGTTTATCCTTAGGATGCAACATCTATGTTGAAGGCTTTTGGACTTTGGTCCTTTGTCCAACAGATGCAATTGGAGTTAATTTAATGTATTTGTTCAATGCGATTACTAATTGCATACATGTAAGGAAAGAATTTGCAATACACTTGTTATTATATGGTTCTTGTTTGGAATTGTTTTAATAACTTCCATTCAAGATGATTTCTAAGGATGATAGTTCTACTAACCTCTTGTCCTAAAGGATCTCATTGATGAGACTCTTTGAACCCTGTGGCTCTTTGTCCCACTACTTTTATTGGCTTAGAAGCAATCATTGTTGTTTTATTTTAAGCAATGACTATTGAGATTCATTGTACTAACCTATTTTAACGGCTATTGGATTTTGGTCGTTCATCCAGTCGCTGGATCATCTACCCCTATTTAATCTTATTTGGGATGATCTTTTCACCATGCTATTTTTACTTTGGTCTGTAGTTGCACACTTCATTAACTATCTGGGAATTTACTTATGCATTATATAATTTGAATGGTTGGTTTCATACAACTTATTATTTTTTCTTGGTTGTTGGATGGTCTGATACTATCTTTTATCCAAGCATGGGTTGTTTATCCGTTTCACAGGTGATTTTGCATTATTTTGTTGATTATCTTTGACAACCTCTTATTCTTAACGCCAAGCAAGATTTTATACTGCTCATTTTATTATTTTGCAGGTTAGATTTTAATGGCTTCTCTAGCCTTTACTGTGGTTGTGGGTTTAAGCTAGCACGGCTTTATTTGAAGGTTTTTCTGCTCATTATCCTTGAACCCTTTTGCTACCATTGTCCTTTTGATTTTAGGGTCCTTTGTTTCTGGTGATCTTTGTGGTTATTATCTGCTCTCTATTTTTTGCTTTTCCAATTATTTCTTTAACAACAAGCTACCTGCTTTTCTCCTACTTCTATTTTATCCCACTTCGTAACATTGTGCGATCCTTGTGATTATCCATCGATTATTTGGATCTTATGCTTTTGGGTGGACTTTACCGCCTTGGTATTAATCATTGGTTAAACTAGATTAATACTCTACATGTTGTCTCGGGTTTTGGTTTGTTTTGTTCAAATAAGTCTCTTGAAGTTGTTGATTGCTTGGTGGATTTTTATTTGAACCCCTTATTGGTTTATTATATGCATATCATCTAATTCATTGGTCTACTTTATCCGCTATTATTTTCTCCATCTTCTTTCAAACTTATTTCTATTGCATTATTTAGGATGGGTATTTATGGTGTTTTTTAGTCGGTTTTGTTTTGTGTCTTGTATTGGATATTTGTTGTCTTGGTTCCTCTCTTATGGCTCCATATTTGTTGGTAGGACTCGTGGTCCTATGTTTAGCAAGTCATTCTACATTGTTGCTCGATAGTTTTGGTGACCGCCTAGGTTGTTGCCTTCCGATACCTTTTTTATGCTCCATCTATTTGGTTATTACTATTGCAATGTCTACTGATTGAGAGGTTTTATGGCCAACTTTGTCCCTTCCCATCTTGGATGTGTCACTTAACTTGTCTTGGCTAGTTTTTTCCTTGGATCCGCCTTGCTTTTTCGGATTCTAATGTTGATACTCATTTGAATCCTCTTTTGATTTTCTCCGGGTTCCAATGTTGCATTAATTGTTGTTGAGGTTGGTTTTTGCTCATCGTTATGTCTGGCTCATCCCCGATGACAGGATCTACATTATCTACCTGCTGTCTATTCCCATCTCAGTTAGGTTTGTGTACCTATATTCGAATGGGTATTATGGATAGTTGTTGCCTCGCTTTTGCCTTTATTATTGCTGGATTATCTAATTTTTGTCCCGAATGTCGCTACTGTAGCACCATCTACATTATGATTGCCTATGGGCTATGCTACCTTCCTTTACAATTTTTTTCCCATTATTGGATATTAATAAGGGGTTGTTTCCGCCTAAAGATTCATATATATCATATGTTTGGGATGGTGTTAATTTAGCTCATTGACTTGATTAGAAGGATTTCAAAGTTGTCTCCTAATGCTTTTCTTGTGGAGGGATTATATGCTAGCTTTTTTCTCTTGGATATGACTTTTCATGAGGTTCCGTAAAGATGGCTCATTCTCATATGTTTATGTATTCTCATGTCGTAACTATTGATGATACTTTTCTTGAATGGGACACCTTATCCTTCAGCCTCTTTACAATTTCCTATAGATATGGTTTTGTTTAGGTTTGAGTGTAATAAAGCTCACAAGACTATCAACAACCTGGTTATCTCCTCACGTGTTATGATGGGACGATCTCACCCCTTGGTTTGGTAGTAGCTCTGTGATGTAACCCTTCCCTAAAGTTTGATGTTCATGCCCCAACTTGTGTGACTGAGCCCCTGAGCCTTCTCTATCATAATTTACTATCATTCTCATGTTTTCATTTATCTTTTGTATTACCTTAACTATTCTAATCTCTTTCTTACTACAATTTTATGGGTGATTATCTCTGTCCTCTGCGTTTGCTCCATATTGTCATGCATTCTCACATCCTCCGAGCATCCTAATCTTCCTTTGGGTTATGTTAATCAACTTGTTTTGATTGCTTTAATGTCTTCTTTGTTTTTGGATGTACTTAGATTTTACTCCTTAGTGATCAGTAGCTAAATAGTTCTCGAGTTTATCCCCTTAAGGACCTTTTTTTGTGTAATAAACCTACATGGGTTTCCCTAAAAAAAAAATAAAAAAAAAAAAAAAAAACCTAAGCTCTAATAAACCCCAAACCCTAAACCTAAAACTAAAACTAAACTAAACCCAAAACCTAAACCCTAACTAAACCTAAAATAAACCTAAAACCTAAACCCTAAACCTAAAACACTAAACACTAAACCCTAAACCCTAAACTAAAACTTAAACCTAAAACCCTAAACCCTAAACTAATAAACCCTAAACCTAAACCTACACCCACACGCTAAACTAAAACCTAAAACTTAAACCTAAACCTAAACCTAAACTAAAACACTAAACTAAACCTAAAACCCTAAACCTAACCTAAACAAAACTAAACCCTAAAACCTAAAATAAACTTAAACCTTAAACACTAAACCTAAAACTAAAATTTAAAACCCTAAATACCTAAACCCTAAACACTAAAACCTAAACCCTAAACCATAAACCTTAAACCTAAACTAACCCTAAACCATAAGAATGGTAGAACTATAAATCATTGTTAACCAGTTATAGTACCTTATAAGATGTAAAAATGTTTTAGTATATGGTATTAAACCTATATTAATATAAATCATAAAATATATATATTAAATCGATGATGAAATTAATTAAATTTGAAGTGGAAATTCAAAAAAAATGCAACGCCACTTGTATTCTAAAAAAGTGAGATGTTATCTTCAAAATAAATATTATTTGTAAATCATATATCATAATATATTGTTCTACATTTTAAATTTTTTAGTTTTATAATCAAAAAATAAAAATTATTTATAAAAATGTTGATTTAGACCTAAAACCTAAACCCTAAAGCCAAAACCCTAAAATTCTAAACCCAAAACCCAAAACCCAAAACCAAAACTAAACTAAACCTAAACCTAAACCAAACCTTAAACCCTAATAAACCCTAAAAAAACCTAACCTTAAAGCCTAAACACTAAAACCTAAACCCTAAACTAAACCTAAGCTCAACCCTAAACTAAAACCCTAAACCCTAAACCCTAAACCCTAAACCTAAACCCTAAATAAACCTTAAACTATAAACACTAAAACCTAAACCTAAACCTAAAACCTAAACCTAAATCTAAACTAACCTAAAACCCTAAACCTAAAAACCTATAACTCAACTAAACCAAAACTTAAACCCTAAACCTAAACTAAACTAAAACCTAAACTTAAACTAAGACCTTAACCTATTAAACCCTAAACCCTAAACCCAAAACCCCAAACCCTAAACCCTAAACCCTAAACTGACTCTAAACCCTAAACCATATAAAGCTAAACACTTAAACCTAAACTAAAAAACCTAAAAAAATAAATAAATAAACCTAAACTAAAACTACAATAAAACATAAACTAAACAAAACCTAAAAGCAAAAAATAAAAAATAAAACTAAACTAAAATAAAATAAATAAAAAAAACTAAAGAAAATAATTAAAACCTAAAGAAAAAACTAAACCTAAAATAAAATAAACTAAAATAAAATAAAAAAGAAAACTAAATAAAACCTAAATAAAGATAAAATAAAAGTAAACCTAAATAAAAAAAGTAAAATAAAATCAAATAAATAAAAAATAAATTAAATAAACTTAAACCTACTAGTTTACTTAACAGAAAAAATAAAAAATAAAAAATAAAAATATCCTAACCCTAAACCCTAAACTTTAAACCCTAAAACCCTAAACCCTAAACCCTAAACCCTAAACCCTAAACCCTAAACCATAAAACCTTAAATCTTAAACCCTAAAACCTAAACCATAAACCCCAAACCGTAAAACCTACAACCCTAAACCCTAAACCCCAAACCCCAAACCCAATATCCTAAACTTAAAAAAACAAAAACAAAACCTAAAATAAATAAAATAAAATAAACTTAAACCTAAACTAAAATAAAATAAACTAAAATAAATAAAACCTAAACCAAAACCTAAAATCCTAAACCTAAACTAAAACCTAAACAAAATAAAATAAACTAAATTAAAATAAAATAAACATAAAATAAAAAATAAAACCTAAAATAAAAACCTAAAACTTAAACCTAAAAAATAAAATAAAATTCTAAACCTAAACCTAAAAATAAAAAATAAAACCTTAACCTAAAAAAAAAAAAAAAAATAAAACTCAAGTAAAAAATAAATCTAAACTTAAACCTAAACCTAAAAAATAAACTAAAATAAATAAACCTAAAATAAATAAACCAAACTAAATAAAAATAAAAAATAAACCCAAATCAAAATAAAAAATAAAATAAACTAAAATAAATCAAAACCCTAAACCCTAAACCCTAAACCTTAAACACTAAAATCTAAACACTATAAACCTAAAAACCCTAAGCCCTAAACCCTAAAACTAACCCTAAACCTCGAACCCTAAACCTATAAGCCTAAACCTTAAAACCTAAAACCTAAACCATAAACCCTTAAAACCTTAAACCCTAAACCCTAAACCATAAACTAAACCTAAACCCTAAGCTAACCCTAAAACCATAACCCTTAATGCTAAACCCTAAACCCTAAATCCTAAACCCCAAACCCTAAACCCTAAACCCTATAAAGCTAAGCACTTAAACCTAAAGTAAATAAAACCAAACAAAAAGAAATAAATAAATAAACCTAAACCAAAAAAATAAAAACATAAACTAAAACCTAAACCTAAACCTAAAAAAAAAAAAAATAAAAAAAACTAAACTAAAATAAAATAAATAAAACCAAAAATAAAGAAAAAAATTAAAACCTAAATGAAATAAAACTAAACCTAAAATAAAATTAAATAAACTTAAATTAAAATAAAATAAAAAACTAAATAAAAATGAAAATAAAAATAAACCTAAATAAAAAAAGTAAAATAAATAAAAAATAAACCATATAAACCTAAACCTACTAGTTTACTTAACATAAAAAATAAAAAATAAAAAATAAAAAAACCCTTACCCTAAACCCTAACCCTAAACCCTAAACCATAAACCCTAAAATCCAAAATCTTAAACCCTAAAACCTAAACCCTAAACCCCAAACCCTAAAACTTACAACCCTAAACCCTAAACCCTAAACCCCAAACCCTATATCCTAAACTTAAAAAAAAAACAAAACCTAAAATAAACAAAATAAAATAAACTTAAACCTAAACTAAAATAAAATAAACTAAAATAAATAAAACCTAAACCTAAACCTAAAATAACCTAAACCTAAACCTAAACCTAAACTAAATAAAATTAACTAAATTAAAAATAAACATAAACATAAACTAAAAAATAAAACCTACAAATAAAAATAAAATAAAATCTAAAACCTAAACCTAAGAAAATATAATAAAAACCAAAACCTAAACCTAAAAAATAAAATAAAAATAAAACTAAACTAAAAAATAAATCTAAACCTAAACCTAAACATACAAAAT
This sequence comes from Cymbidium sinense, assembly GCA_021442155.1. Taxonomy (NCBI): domain Eukaryota; kingdom Viridiplantae; phylum Streptophyta; class Magnoliopsida; order Asparagales; family Orchidaceae; genus Cymbidium; species Cymbidium sinense. The sequence continues at coordinate 42,001 of JAKCPB010001098.1, forward strand.
AAACTAAAATAAATAAACCTAAAATAAATAAACCAAACCAAATAAAAATAAAAAAATAAATACAAATAAAAACTAAACCTAAAATAATAATAAAATAAATCAATAATAAAATAAAAACTAAACCTAAAATTAAAATAAAATAATATTCAAATAAAATAAAATAAAAACTAAATGAAAACCTAAACAAAAATGAAAATAAAAATAAACCTAAATAAAAAAAGAAAAAGAAACTAAAATAAATAAAAAATAAACTAAATAAAGATATACCTACTAGTTTACTTAACATAAAAAATACTAACTCTAAACCCTAAACCTACAACACTAAACCCTAAACCCTAAACCCTAAAACCCTACACCATACACCCTAAACCTAAACCCTGAAACCCTAAAACCTAAACCCTAAACCCTAAAAATAAACCTTAAACCCCAAACCTTAAAACCCACAACCCTAAACCCTAAACCCTAAACCCCAAACCCTATATCCTAAACTTAAAAAAAATAAAACCTAAAATAAATAAAATAAAATAAACTTAAACTTAAACTAAAATAAAATAAACTAAAATAAAATAAACTAAAATAAATAAAACATAAACCTAAACCTAAAATAACCTAAACCAAACCTAAACCTAAACTAAATAAAATAAACTAAATTAAAATAAAGGTAAACATAAAAAAATATAACCTAAAAATAAACATAAATTAAAACCTAAAACCTAAACCTAAAATTAAAATAAAAACCTAAACCTAAACCTAAAAATAAAAAATAAAACCTTAACCTAAAAAATAAAATAAAATAAAACTCAACTAAAAAATAAATCTAAACCTGAACCTAAACCTACAAAATAAACTAAAATAAATAAACCTAAAATAAATAAACTAAACCAAATAAAAATAAAAAATAAACTGAAATAAAAATAAAAATTAAAATAAACTGAAATAAATAAAAATAAACTAAATAAACCTAAAATTATTATTTTTCTTAATTTTTTTTTAAAAATCGCAAACCCTAAGCTAACCCTAATCCATAAACCCTAAACCCTAAACCCTAAAAATAAACTAGAAGAACTAAAACCTACCAATTTACATATTTTAAAGGTAAACCTAAACTAAAACTTGAACCATTAACCTAAAAGATAAACCCTAAACCCTAAAAAAACCCAAACCCTAAACCATTAAAAAAAACCTTAACCCTAAGACCTAAACCATAAACCTACAACCCTAAACCCTGAAGCTGAAACCCTAAAACCCTAAACCCAAACCCAAACCCTAAACCCTAAACCCTAAACCATAAACTATAAACCCTATGCCCTATATCAAAATGCAAACCATCCATCTCCTTCCTCGGCGCCCTCTCTGCAATTTTGTTCCTGCCAATTTTCTCTTGCTCATTTTGGGCTTCCTCGATCGTGATTGCTATTTTATTGCATAGTTGTGCTTCCTCTCTTAGCTTGGTTGCTTATGTGACTTTCACTAGATCATTCAATGGTAGAGGCATCATTCTTCGGTAACAGGCTGCTCCTGATGCGTGTTTGCTCGATCCTAAAGGTACTTTGATCCATTGCATCCTAATGCACCGCACAAGTCCTTAAGGATGCTCTTTCTCGTAAGAACCCTTTCTCTAATGCCTCAGTTAACTTAATTTAAACCTCATTCTGTGGATTGCCGGCTATCATGTGTTATGACCAGGATGTAGAGAAATTAGCTAAGCCTTTTGAGTTCTCTTTGGTTGGTAAATTCTCTCTTTGGCACCCTACTCTAGATAATATCTGATATTTCTTCCATAGTTTAAAGCTTTTGGGAGTCTTCACTATTATGATTAGTCCTCAACATATCCTTATTCATTATCAAATGATTTAGATTATTCTTGGTCTTTGCTCGTCGGTCCTATTTTGTGTATAATTGTCAAATGCAGATCTTGAAATGGTCACCCCTTTTGATGTCAAAGAGGAATCCCTATTGTTCCTTTATTTTCTTTCCAAACATGAGAATTCACTGTTACTCACCAAGTCAAGGGTTGGGGCTCTATTTGGTAGACCCTTCAAATTGATCAACGCTAGATCTTGGCCATCTATTGCACGATCTTGGTTGAGATTGACATTACCAAAAAATACCCCAAAAAGTTTGATCGGTTCAAAAAATTTAATATAACCGAAGTGAATTTGAAAATTTCCCATCTTTGCACTCATTGTAAGATCCATGGTCATGATCACTCTGAATGCTTTGTGTTACACCCTAACCTCAAAAAGAATATATCACAGGATACTAATACTCTCTATTACCTACTAATTTTTCTAATGAAAAACATTCTGAGCTTGTTATAAATACTACTATTGAGGTGTGTCAAGAAACTAATGATAACTTACCTAACACTACTCCTACTTGTAATAATTTGGCTTCTCATGAAAATCCTTTGTTCCATTTGAATCTTAATGACAATTTGAATGGGAATCTTATATTGGATCAAAATAATGTTGATCCTTTACCAAAATCAATATGCATCATGGTAATGAGAATGATATTTGTACTATTAATGGTGCAAGAACCTCTATTTCTCTACAGTGAGTGATACTGCAATCCAATTTCATTCTTACTGACATCAAGAAGGAGAAATCACCACTACTAAAACATTGACCGATCGCTCCTATTCGATACCAAAACTAATCCCTTTTTGATGGAGATACTTTGGATACTGATAGACCCTTCCAAACTGTTATTAAAAAAAATCCTATAAAGCCAAAATGACTAATAATAACTTCACTAGAACAACACATTCTTCTATAACACCTCATAGATAATTATGTCCTCCTCTCTTCCTTTTTTTCCATTTCTTTTTTATACCTTTACCTTTTTGGATTTCTTATAATGATTAATTTTCTTATTTGGAATATCCAGGGTTGTGGGACTCTCCCCCAAGAAACCATGTTAGAGTTCTCGCTCATAACATCAAATTACTATTATTGAGCCTTTCATTAACTCTTCCAAGATTTCCCATGTTGCTAGATCGCTTGGATTTCAAAATTTCCTCTTCAATCTTAATAATAAAATTTGGTGTTTTTGGAATAATTCAATCACCATTTCCATCATTGATGATCTTGATCAATTGTTAATGTCAAAATCTCATTAGGTGAGTTTTAGCTTTTGGTTCCTTTATCTATGCTTCTTGTAATAGAGCCTAGGAACATCCTTTGAATCACTTAAGAACCTTCCTCTGCTAACCTTCCCCGTTGGTTGGGGTGATTTCAACACTATCATTATTCTTTGGAAAGGAGGGAGGATGTTCTCCTAACCTCCATTCCATGGAAGACTTCTAATATGATCCTAGATTGCAATTGACATTAGTTTTTCGGGTCTGACACACGTGGCATAACTCTAGATTGGCAAAGATCTTGACAGACCCTCTTTAATTCTCTTTGGATCAATCAATGGCCTCTTACTCTTGAGCATTTGAGCAAAAAACTTTGTCCGATCATGCTCTCTTTTGATCTCTATCAAAACTCCCCTTTAACCCTTCTACTCCTCACCTTTAGATTCCAAAATATGTGGACCCAACATGGCAATTTCACTAATGTTGTTTTCACTAATTGGATGGCTCTTCACCAAAATTTAAAGGCATGTGATTCGCTTTGGCTTAAGCTCAAGACTTAAAAAAAAACCTCAATTGGTGGAATAAGCATATATTTAAAAATTTTTACCAATCTTAAAGCTATGGAACAAGTGGTTTGTTCTCTTGAAGAGGTCCTTAATTGATCCCAAGATTTGATGAGTTGAGCATTGCCAAAGATAACTTGATTAATTACCAAAATATGGAGGAACCTATTGGCATCAACAAGCTGCTAGCAAACATATTGCTGATGGTGATAGAAACACAAGGTATTTCCATGCTATTTGCAATAAATGGAAAGCATTAAACTTGATCAAGAAAATTAAGAACTCTAATGGTAATGGATACAATGAAATTAAGGAATCTATCATACATCACTTTCAAAATTTATTAAACTCTAATCCTTCATTAGAAACCCTCAACACCCATCTAATCCCTTCTATGATTAACAATGAGGATAACCATTTGCTCACTATGCATCCTCTAAGTGGAGATTAGTTTCAATAGCATGAACACCGATTCTGTCGGCCCCGATGGGTATATGGCTCATTTCTTTCAAAGATTGTTGGCCTTTTATTAACTGATCTTGATGTGTTATTGATTTCTTTGATGGCACTATTCTTATATTTTAAGTACTTCTATTATCCTTATTCCAAAACCAACAATCTCAATCTTGGGGCAATTTTAAATCTATTACCTTTGCACCTTTTTCCAAAACTCATTGCTAAATTAATTAATAATAGATTAGCCCTCGCTCCCTAAAATCATCTCCCTAACCAAACTGGCTTCATTAAAAATAGAGCCATATCTCGATAATATTCTTCTCGCCAAGAGTCATTCATGACATTGATGTTCCTTCCAGAGGAGGTAATATCCTCTTCAAACTGGACATCTTCTAAAGCCTTTGACAACCTCTCATGGGATTTCCTTTCAAATCTTACATTTATTTGGTTTCTCCGATAATTTTATCCGCTTATAAAAGTTGTATCACTAACGCCCGTTTTCTCGCTATCATGAATGGTGAGTCCCTTGGTTTCTTTACTTTGAGCCATGGTTTACGACAAGGTGACCCTCTTTCTCCTTCTATTTTTATCATTGTTGTAGAATATCTTTCAAGGAGCCTATATGATCTTTACATTAAAAATCCTAACATGTTTTTTAAAGCTCATGGTGGTTTCCATTTTTCTCATCTTAACTTTGCTGATGATTTTATAATCTTCTGCAATGCCTCTCTTCAACATGTTAAAACTATTAAGAATCTCTTAAATGATTTTGGCAAAGTTAGTGGTCTCTTTCTCAATGAAAGAAAATGCTATTTTATTACCTCTGGTAAGATTCCTACCAATAGACTTAATAAAATCTCCAGAATTACTAATTTTAAGCAAAATGAACTTCCCATTAATTATCTCCTGCTTTTAAAGGCCGTAAAAGATCTCAACTTTTTGATGACCTTATTCAGAAAATATCTAATAAAATTTTGGTTTGGGAATTTCATTTACTCTCTTTTGGTGGTAGGCTCACCTTGATTAAGAGCACTCTTAATTCCATTCCTTTATATCTCATCCAAACCACTGTGCCGACCATTTCTATCATCAACAGAATTGAGCATCTCCAAAACAAATTTTCTCTCACCTCCTCTAAAAGAATGCACGACCTCTTGGTTTAAAAGTTGTGGCACTTTTGATTAAAGTGGTCTTGGTTGTAAATCCATAAAAGAAGCTATCAATGCCTTTTCCTATAAACTCGTGGAATTTTAGGATTAATCATAGTCTTGCTAATTTCATGACTACTAAATATTGCTGCAAGCACCCCTCATTTGTCCCTTTAAATCGGTGATTCTCCTGTGGAAAAGACTTTGTTCTCAAAATGGGAAGAATCCTTAATTTTGGGCATTAACTCCGCATTTTCTTTTGGCAAGATAATCGGAGTGGATGTGGATCCATTGATGACTTACTCCACCCATTCCACTACCACTATTAGAGTAAACTCTTTCTAGCATAACAACAAGTGGAACAATAGTAAGCATTGATTTTATCCCTTTTACTTTCTTGAATATGGTTTCTACTATTCCTATCACTCAAACAATCACATTCTCTTTAAGCTCACATAATGGTGATTTCAACCTCAAAAATGTGTGGCTCCACATTAAAGATACTCATGATTCCTCTATGTGTTCTCCAAACTTTGGAATAACAATATCCCTAGTTCTTATTCTGTTCTTACTTGACATATTTTGAAAAAAATTTTCCCTGTTGATTCCTTGTTGTGGGCTAAAGGGTTACATTTACCCTCTAAATGTCAATGTTGTTTCCATATTGAGAATGTTAATCATATTTTTGTTAATGGGGCCATTGCTTCTAAGCTTTAGATTTGGTATGATGATCTTTTTAACACTGTCAATTTCAATGGCTCTCTTTCTTTATATCAACTTCTTGAAGTCGATTTTGATAATACTATTAGAGGTTCCATTAAAGTCATCACTGCTATCACTCTTATCTCGTTCATATGGATGGACCAAAATGATGCAAAACATCATGGGATCCCTATGAACCACGTGAGGATTATTTCTTGAACTTAAAATAAAATTCATGACTTGTTTAAAGCCAATCTCATTCATTATAGAAAATTCAAAGTCTGTAAATATGTGGCCAATAAACTGGGCTTTAACCTGCCGGACCAACCTTATTGTTGAAATGACAAGATTATTTATTGGAAAAAACCACTTGACCATATTATTAAAATTAATACTGATGGATCTCCTCATAATAGCTCGTGGTGGAATTTTCGTGAACTCTAAGGGTATAGTACTATGTTTTTTGCTTATCCCCTTATTTCCCTGCCCCATCGAGCTTATGGCGCCTACAAAGCTCTTGAGATTTACCTCCAAAATGGTCGGCTCAATATTTGATTGAGGTGGATGCTCTTCACTGATTGATCTTTGACTTCCACCAAAATGAGCAACACTAAATTGTACTACCTCCTCAAGAAAACTAGAGCTCTTCTTTCCCATCTGAATTTTAACATCACTCATGTTTGGCATGAAGGAAATCAGGTCACTACCTCCAACTCTGGGATCGATGGTATCATTTTCTTTGATCAACTCACCTTACCCAAACACTTGCATGGGATGGTTAACTTGGACAATTCTCTTTAACTCAAACTTAATCTAACCTTTTGATGTATACCGTCCATTCATCTTTAACTATATACCTCTTTATTTTATGGCTTTCTTCCTTTTGTGTCTTTGTGGATGCTTCACATGGATATTACTTGTTGTCTTGATCTATGTGCCATGATGGTTTTTTTAATAGCTTCTCCTTTATTTGGAGGCTCTCTACTTTTGGTATTACACCGATAAAGGGTCAAGGAGCTATGTGCATACTAATACCCGCATTGAATTTTGTTGAGTTATGTGTCACCGCTATTGGTTTTATAACACCAATTCATATTTGGGATTTTAATATCAATCGCTTCATTCCTAATCCTAGGGGCTTAATCATTGGATGGAGATATTTATTTTGATGAGTTTAGCTACCGCCATTAATTTCCCAAACCTCAAAGATATTATGCTTGAGCATCTTAGTTACCTATGTTGTTTCTATGTATAATTAGTGTTCATTATGCTTTGCAATATTTATTTTGATGATTTACTATTAGGTTGTTGGATTTTAGCATAATGATTTGGTCGGCTTTGACATGTCGCTTGTCTCCCTTAGATCTGTCTCATATTTCTCACTAAATTTTGAGTCGACATTTTCCTTTTATTTCGAGTTATCTTTATTTTATTTTTCTCGCATGAAGAGTTTTGGCCTTTTGCGATATTTATCTTCTTGGCTATTGTCTATATGAATCAGACCCCACTACCGCTTTCTTGAAAACCATTTTCGATTCAGGTCCCTTTGTGGATCTTGTTGTGGGAGGTTTTCTCTTTTCTTCCACCCGCCAAGGTTGTTTTTTGTAGGTTTTCTTATCACACCTCCTTACCCCTTCTGCATTTATTATTGTGCAAAACTTTGATACTACTTGGATATCTTTTATGCTTCTTTACTTTGCCTAGGTGGAATCTCCGCATTGTTTCTTTTCGCACTATTTTTTTTTGAACCGGATGGAGTTTCTTCAGATTGACTGCTATTTTATTCGAGATCCTTTGCGTGGTGTTTCTAAGATTGGGGCTTTGTCAATTGACATGTTGTCACTCCTTTGAATTTATGATGCATCATTATATTATTTCTTGTTGATCCTTTGAAGAGTGGTATCTGTTGTTGGTTTAATTATCCCAACCGTGTCTTGCAATTTCCTATGCTCCATAACCTTACCTTCACAACCTGTAAAAATAATAGATGCAACATCCTGGTTATAACTCTTTCTCTGCAGATTTGGAATTATTTCCTGACTTCCAATATTCCTAATGCCGTGGGTCTAGCTTCTGGTCTATTTCTTTGTGTTCCTTTTCTCTTTAATGGTTTATCCTATGTAGGATGCAACATCTATGTTGAAGGCTTAATTGCTGGCTGTTGGACTTTTGGTCCTTTGGTCCAACAGGATGCAATTGGAGTTAATTTAATGTATTTGTTCAATGCGATTACTAACCCAGTTTGCATACATGTAAGGAAAGAATTTGCAATACACTTGTTATTATTCATGGTTCTTTGCAGGTTTGGAATTGTTTAATAACTTCCATTCAGTATGATTTCTCTAAGGATGATAGTTCTCGCTACTAACCTCGCTTCTTCTTTGTCCTAAAGGATCTCATTGATGACTCTTTGAACCCCTATTGTGGCTCATCTACTTACTTTTATTGGCTTACCCTACAGTAGCAATCATTGTTGTTTTATTTTAAGCAATGACTATTGGATTTCTGGATTCATTGTCTTGCAAGCTAACCTTATTTTAATCTATGGCTATTGGATTTTTGGCTGTTCTCTATCCTGCAGGCTGTTGGATCATCTACCCCTATTTAATGTTTGTGCTGTTAATATTTGGGATGATGTCTTTTTCATTATTTTTTTTTACTTCTTGGTTCAGTAGTCTTGCCCACTTCATTAACTATCTGGAATTTACTTATGCATTATATAATTTGAATGGTTTTTCATGGCCAACTTGTCTTATTTTCTTCTTGGTTGTTGGATGGTGGATACATCTTTTATCCATGCTCTCTTGTTTATCCGTGTGATTTTTGCATTATTTTGTTGATTATCTTTGACAACCTCTTATTCTTAACCTGCCAAGCAAGATTTTATAATTTCCTGTTCATTTTTATTATTTCCTTGAGTTTGGGATTTTTCTGTTAGCCTTTATGGTTGTGGGTTTAATGCTATTGATGCCTTTACCTCGAAGGTTTTTTCTGCTCATTATCCTTGAACCCTTTTGCTACCATTGCTTTTTTGGATTTTAGGGTCCTTGTCTATGGTGATCTTGTGGTTATTATCTTGCTCCTATTTTTGCTTTTTTCCACTATTTTTGCTGTTAACAATTGGGCTACTGTTTTCCTACTTCTATTTTATCCCACTTGTCTCTTAACATGATCCTTGTGATTATCCATCTGATTATTTGGATCTTTACATATGCTTTTGGGTGGACTCTTGGCCAGCTTGTTAGTATTAACTGCCTTGGTTATTGGCTAAACTAGATTAATACTCTACATGTTGTCTCTGGGGTTTTGGTTTGTTTTGTTCAAAGTCTCTATCAAGTTGATTGCTTGGTGGATTTTATTTGAACCCCTTATTGGTTTATTATATGCATATCAATTCATTGGTCTACTTTATCTCGCTATTATTTTCCATCTTCTTTCGTTAAACTTATTTCTATTGCACTATTTAGATGGGTGGTTTTATAATGTTTCTTTTATTGTCTTGGTTGTTTCTTGTATTGATATTTGTTGTCTTGGTTCCTCAAGATTTTATGTTGGCTCCATATTTGTTGGTCAGATTGTGGTCTATGTTTGCAAGTCATCACATTCTTCATAGTTTTTGGTGATTTCTTTTGTTGCGCTTCAGATACCTATTTTTTTTGCTCTATCTATTTGGTTATTAACTATTGCAATGTCTACTCGATTGAGAGGTTTTATGGCCAACTTGTCGCCCCTTCCCATCTTGGATGTTGTCTTAACTGCTATTTGCCTTTGGCTAGTTTTTTTTCCTTGGTTATTGTTGCTTTTTCCTGGATTCTAATGATACTCATTTGAATCCTTTTGATTTTTTCTGGGTTCCAATGTTGCATTAATTGTTTTATTGCTGAGGTTGGCTTCAATGCCCATGTCGTTATGTCCCTTCTTCATCTCCGACAGATCTACATTATCGTTGTCTCTATTCCCATCTCGCTTCAGTTAGGTTTGTGCATATGTACCTATTCGAATGGGTGGTATTATGGATAGTTGTTGCCTTTGTCGCCTTGCTCCTTGGTTATTTGTTGATCCGATTATCTAATTTTTTTGTCCAATCTGCTACTAGAGTCAGCTCACCATCTCTATGGTGCTATTTTTGTGTTATCTATTTCTATGCTATGCTACCTTCCTTTACAATTGCTTTTTCCCAATTACTGATATGGATATTAATAAGTTTCCTCCCCAAAGATTCATATATATATCATATGTTTGGGATGGTGTTAATTTTAGGCTCATTGACTTGATTAGAAGGATTTCAGCAAGTTGTCTCCTATACTGTTTTCTTGTGGAGGGATTATATGCTAGCTTTTTTCTCTTCTTGGATATGACTTTTCATGAGGTTCTGGTAAAGATGGCTCATTCTCATATGTTTATGTATTCTCATGTCGTGGTGACTATATTGATGATACTTTTCTTGAATGGGACACCTTATCCTTCACTCTTTACAATTTCCTCTCTATTAGATATGGTTTTGTTTAGGTTTGCGTGTAATAAAGCTCACAAGACTATCAACAACCTGTTATCTCCTCACGTGCTTGTTGGCTATGATGGATGTGACGATCTCACCCCTTTGGTTTGGTAGTAGCTCTTGTGATGTAACCCTTCCACAAGTTTGATGTTCATATTTGCATCCGCCCCAACTGGTGTGTGACTGAGCCTTCTCTATCATAATTCCTTACTATCATTCTCGATTATGTTGTTTTCATTTATCTTTTGTCTCAGATTACCTTAACTATTCTAATCTCTTTCTTACTACAATTTTGCGGGTGATTATCTCTTGTCCTCTTGCAGGTTTGCTCCATATTGTCATGCATTCTCACATCCTCCAGAGCATTGGCCCTAATCTTCCTTTGGGTTATTATGTTAATCAACTTGTTTTTGATTGCTTTAATGTCTTCTTTTGCTTTTGATGTACTTAGATGGGATTTACTCCGTCGACAGCTCTTTCGAGTAGTTCTCGAGTTTATCCCCTTTAAGGACCTTGTAACCCTCTTTTTGTGGCAATAAAATACCCCTACATGGGGTTTCCCTAAAAAAAAAAAATAAAATAAAAAAAAAAAAAAAAAAAAAACCCTAAGCTCTATACCGTAAAAACCCCAAACCCTAAACCCTAAAAACTAAACCCTAAACCGTAAACCCAAAAACCTAAACCCTAACCTTAAACCCTAAAATCGTAAACCCTAAAACCTTAAGCCCTAAACCTAAACACTAAACACTAAACCCTAAACCCTAAAAACTTAAAAACCTTAAACCCTAAACCCTAAACCCTAAACTAAACCTAAAACCTTAACCCATAAGCCTAAACCCTAAACCCTAAACCCCAAACCCTAAACCCTAAATCCTAAAATTCTAAAACCTAAACCTAAACTAAATAAAACCTAAAATAAAATAAATAAAAAAACCTAAACTAAAATAAAATAAAAAATAAAATAAAATAAAACATAAACTAAAACCTAAACCTAAACCTAAAAAGAAAAATAAATGAAAAATAAATACTAAAGTAAACTAAAATAAATAAAAACCAAAATTAAAGAAAAAAAACTAAAAAACTAAAATAAAATAGAAATTAAACCTAAAATAATAATATAAAAAACCTAAAATAAAATAAAATAAAACTAAATAAATACCTAAATAAAAATGAAAATTAAAATAAAAATAATCAAAAAAAATAAAGAATAAAATAAAGTAAAATAAATAAAAAAATAAATTAAATAAACCTAAACTACTAGTTTACTTAACATAAAAAAATTTAAAATTAAAAAATAAAAAAACAAAAAAAACATAACCCTAAACCCTAAATCTAACCATAAACCCTAAACTTACAACACTAAACCATAAGTCTAAACCATAAACCCTAAACCCTAAACCCTAAACCTAAACCATAAAACCAAAACCCTAAATCCTAAACCCCAAACCATAAAACCTACAACCCTAAACCCTAAACCCTAAACTCGAAACACTAAACCCCAAATTTAAAAATAAACCTAAACCTAAACTAAAAAAATAAAACGTAAAACAAAACCTAAAATAGAAACCTAAACCCTAAATGTTAAACCCTAAACCCTAAAATCCTAAACCCTAAACCCTAAAACCTAAACCCTAAAACTTGGACACCAAACCATAAAACATACAACCCTAAACCCTAAACCCTAAACCCTAAACCCCAAGTTTAAAAAAATACCTAAAGCTAAAATAAATAAAATAAAATAAACCTAAGCTAAAATAAAATAAACTTAAATAAATAAAACCTAATCCAAAACCTAAAATAAACTAAACTAAAAAGTAAAACCTAAAACTAAACTTAAAATAGAATCCTAAAACCTTAACCAAAAAAATAAAATAAAACCTAAACCTAAACCTAAAATTAAAATTAAAATATAAACCATAAAAAATAAAATAAAAATAAACTGAACTAAACTAAATTAAAATAAAAAATAAACCAAAATGAGAATTAAAATAAAACTAAAATAAATAAAAAATATACTAAATAAACCTAAACCTTCTACTTAATTTAAAAATAAAACCCCAAACCCCTAAAATTAAACTAAAACTAATACATACCGCATTTATTTTAAAATAAACTTAAACTAAAACTGAACCATAAACCTAAAACCCCCTAAACCTTAAACCCTAACAAAAAACCTTAACCATAAACCGTAAAAAAAAACGTTAACCCTAACCCCTAAACCCTAAACCTACAACCATAAACCCTAAAGCCAAAACCCTAAAACCCAAAACCCAAAACCTAAAATCCAAAACCCAAAACCCTAAACCCTAAACTATAAATCATAAATCCTAAACCCTAAACCTTAAACCCTAAACACTAAACCTTAAACCCTAAACCCTAACCCTAAACCCTAAACCCAAAAACCCTAAACCATAAATCCTAAACCCTAAACCTTAAACATTAAACCCTGAACCATAAAAACCTAAAATCTTAAACCCTAAACCCTAAACCCTAAACACCAAACCATAAAACATACAACCCTAAACCCTAAGTCTAAAAAAATACCTAAAGCTAAAATAAATAAAATAAAATAAACCTAAGCTAAATTAAACTAAACATAAATAAATAAAACCTAAACCTAAAATAAACTAAACCTAATACTAAACCAAAACTAAATAAAATAAAACAAAATAAACTAAAATAAACCTAAACCTAAACTAAAAAAATAAAATGTAAAATGTAACCTAAAATAGAAACCTAAACCCTAAACCCTAAACCCTAAACCCTAGAACCCTAAATCCTAAACCCTAAAACCTAAACCCTAAATCGTAAACACCAAACCATAAAACATACAACCATAAACCCTTAGTTTAGAAAAATACCTAAAGCTAAAATAAATAAAATAAAATAAACCTAAGCTAAAATAAAATAAACTTAAATAAATAAAACCTAATCCTAAACCTAAAATAAACTAAACTTAAAATAATACTAAAACCTTAACCAAAAAAATAAAATAAAACCTAAACCTAAACCTAAAAATTTAAATCTAAACCATAAAAAAATAAAATAAAATTAAAACTGAACTAAACTAAATAAAAATAAAAAATAAACCAAAATAATAATTAAAATAAACCTAAAATAAATAAAAAATAAACTAAATAAACTTAAACCTTCTAGTTTACTTAATTTAAAAATCCCAAACCCCTAAAATTAAACTAAAAAAAACCAATACATACCAGTTTACTTATTTTAAAAATAAACCTAAACTAAAACTTGAACCATAAACCTAAAACCCCCTAAACCTTAAACCCTAAAAAAAAACCCTAACCTTAAACCGTAAAAAAAACCTTAACCCTAAACCCTAAACCCTAAACCTACAACCCTAAACCCTAAAGCCAAAACCCTAAAACCCAAAACTCAAAACCCAAAATCCAAAACCCAAAACCCAAAACACTAAATTATAAATCATAAACCCTAAACCCTAAACCTTAAACCCTAAACACTAAACCCTAAACCCTAAACCCTAACCCTAAACCCTAAACCTAAAACCCTAAACCATAAACCCTAAACTCTAAACTAACCTTAAACATTAAACTCAACTAAAACCTAAAATAAACTAAACCCTAAACTAATCCTAAACCCAACCCTAAATAAATAACCCTAAACATGCAACACTAAACCCTAAACCCTAAACCCTAAATTAACTATAAACCCTAAGCTAACCCTAAACATTAAATCCTAAACCCAAAACCTTAAACCCTAAACCCCAAACCCTAAATACTAAACCCTAAACTAACACTACACCTAAACCCTAAATGCTAAAGCTAAAACTTAAACCTAAATTAAATAAAACCTAAAAATAAAATAAATAAAAAAACCTAAACCAAAATAAAATAAAAGATAAAATAAAATAAAAAACATAAACCTAACCTAAACCTAAACCTAAACTTAAAAAAATAATAAAATAAAAATAAAAACTAAACTAAAATAAAATAAATAAAAACCAAAACTAAACTAACAAATAAAAAACCTAAATAAAATAAAAATTAAACCTAAAATAAAAGTAAAATAAACCTAAGATAAAATAAAATAAAAACTAAATAAAACTTAAATAAAAAAAATTAAACATAAATAAAAATAACAAATAAAATAATTTAAAATTAATAAAAGATAAACTAAATAAACCTAAACATACTAGTTTTAACATAAAAAACCCTAACCCTAAACCCTAAAACTAACCCTAAACCTTAAACCCTAACCCTAAACTACAACACTAAACCCTAAACCCTAAACCCTAAAACCCTAAACCCTAAACCCAAAACCCTAAACCCTAAACCCTAAACCCTAAAGCCTAAACCATAAACCCTAAACCCCAAACCCAAAAACCTACAACCTTAAACCTAAACCCTAAACCCCAAAGCCTAAACCCTAAACCCTAAACTCTAAACTTGAAAAACCTAAAAAAACTAAACCTAAACTAAACAAAACCTAAAAATAAAATAAAAAAACCTAACCTAATTAAATAATAAAATAAAATAAAATAAAACTTAAACTAAAGCTTAAACTTAAACCTAAACCTAAAATTAAAATAATATAAAATAAAATAAATAAAACCAAACTGCTAAGAAATAAAACCTAAATAAAACCTAAACCTAAACATGAATAAATAAAAAATAAAATAAACCTAAATCTAAACTAAAAGAAATAAAACCTAAACCTAAATCTAAAATAAACTATACATAAACCCTAAACTAAGTAAAATAAAATAAACTAAAATAAACCTAAACCTAAGCTAATAAATACAACCCAAAAAATAAATCAAAATAAAACCTATAACCTAAACCTAAAAAAATAAAATGAAAACCTAAACCTAAACCTAAAATTTAAAAAAGAAACCTAAACTTGAAAAATAAAATAAAAGTAAAACTAAACTAAAAATAAACATAAACCTAAACCTTAACCTAAAAAAAACTAAATTAAAAGATAAATTAAAATAAATAAACCTAACATAAATAAACTAAACTAAGTTAAAATAAAAATTAATCCTAGATAAAAATAAAAAAATAAATAATAAATTTAATAAACTAAATAAACCTAAACCTACCATTTTTTTTATTTAAATAAAACCCCCTAAACCCTAAACCCTAAATCCTAAACTGTAAACCCTAAAACTAATCCTAAATCTTAAATCCTAAACGTACAATGGTAAACTTACAACTCTAAACCCTAAACCCTAAAGCCTAAACCATAAACCCTAAATAAAAAATAAATTATAAATAAATAAAAAAGCCTAACCCTAAACCCTAAACCCTAAAACTGACCGTAAATCCTAAACCTACAACCCAAAACCCTAAAATCCTAAACCCTAAACCCTCAACTGTAAACCCCAAACAATAAAACCTACAACCCCTAAACCCTAAACCCTAAACCCTAAAACCAAAACCCTAAACCCTAAATAAACCCTAAAACCCTAAACCATATACTAAACACTAAACCTACCCTAACCCTATACCTTAAACCATAAAACCCTAAACCCTAAATCCTGAAAACTTAAAAACCTAAACCTAAACAAATTAAAACTTACAACTAAAATAAATAAATAAACCAAAACCTAAAAAATTAAAATAAAATAAATTAAATTAAAAAATAAAATAAAATAAAATAAATAAAACCTAAACTAAACAAAAAAAAACCTAAAAAAACATAAATAAAATAAAACTAAATAAAAAAATCTAAACCCAAAAAAATAAATAATAAATAAAATCAAAACCCTAAACTAAAAAAATCTAAACCTAAAATAAGAAAATAAATTAAATAAAATAAAACAAACCTAAACCTAAACTAAAATAAATTAAACTAAATAAATAAAACCTAATCCTAAACCTAAAATAAACTAAACCAAAAACCTAAACTAAATAAAATAATATAAACTAAAATAACTCTAAACCTAAATTAAAAGAAAATTGAAAAATAAACTTAAAATAAAACCTAAAACCTAAAAATAAAATAAATAAAAAACCCAAACCTAAATAAAAAAATTAAATTAAAAAAACATAAACTACAACCTAAAGCTAAACCTAAACCCTAAAAGAAAAATAAAATTAGAAAAACTAAACTAAAATAAAATAAATAAAAACTAAACATATGCTAATAATGAAATAAACCTAAAGTAAAATAAAATAAAAAATAAATAAAACCTTAAACCTAAAAAATAAAACCTAAAAATAAATAAAAAATAAAACCTAAACTAAAAAAAAAACTTGAACGTAAAATAGAAATAAAATAAACCTAAACCTAAACTAAAATAAACTAAACTAAAATAAATAAAACCAAAACTTAAACCTAAAATAAACTAAACTTTAACCTGAACATAAACTAAATAAAATAAAACAAGCCAAAAATAAACCTAAACCTAAACTAAAAAATAAACCCTAAAAATAAACCTAAAATAAAACATAAACCTAAACCTAAAATAAAAAATAAAACTTAAACCTAAATAATAAAATAAAATAAAACTAACAAAAATTAAACATAAATCTAAACCCTAAAATTAAACATAAAAAATAACAAATAAAATAATTTAAAATTAATAAAAGATAAACTAAATAAACCTAAACATACTATTAACATAAAACCTAACCCTAAACCTAAAACTAACCCTAAACCTAAACCCTAACCCCTAAACTAAACACTAAACCCTAAACCTAAACCCTAAAACCCTAAACCCTAAACCCAAACCCTAAACCCTAAACCCTAAACCTAAACAAACCATAAACCCTAAACCCCAAACCCAAAAACCTACAACCTAAACCTAAACCCTAAACCCCAAAGCCTAAACCCTAAACCCTAAACTCTAAACCCGAAAAACCTAAAAAACTAAACCTAAACTAAACAAAACCTAAAAATAAAATAAATAAAAAAATCAACCTAATAAATAATAAAATATAAAATAAAAAACTTAAACTAAAGCTTAAACTTAAACCTAAACCTAAAATTAAAATAATATAAAAAAAAAAATAAAATAAATAAAACCAAACTAAGCTAAGAAATAAAAACCTAAATAAACCTAAACCTAAACATGAAATAAATAAAATAAAATAAACCTAAATCTAAACTAAAAGAAATAAAACCTAAACCTAAATCTAAAATAAACTATACATAAACCCTAAACTAAGTAAAATAAAATAAACTAAAAAATAAACCTAAACCTAAGCTAATAAATACAACCTAAAAATAAATAAAATAAAACCTATAACCTAAACCTAAAAATAAAATGAAAACCTAAACCTAAACCTAAAATAAAAAAGAAACCTAAACTTGAAAATAAAATAAAAGTAAACTAAACTGAAAAATAAACATAAACCTAAACCTTAACCTAAAAACTAAATTAAAAAAGATAAATTAAAATAAATAAACCTAACATAAATAAACTAAACTAAGTTAAAATAAAAATCTATAAAAAAAATAAATAATAAATTTAATAAACTAAATAAACCTAAACCTACCATTTTATTTAAATAAAACCCCTAAACCTAAACCTAAATCCTAAATCAAAACCCTAAAACTAATTAAATCTAAATCCTAAACGCATAATGGTAAACTTACAACTAAACCTAAACCTAAAGCCTAAACCATAAACCCTAAATAAAAAATAAATTATAAATAAATAAAAAACTAACCCTAAACCCTAAACCCTAAAACTCCTAAAAATCCTAAACCTTCAACCTAAACCCTAAAATCCTAAACCCTAAACTCAATAAACCTAAACAATAAAACCTACAACCCTAAACCCTAAACCCTAAACCCTAAAACCAAAAAACCCTAAACTTAAATAAACCTAAAACCCTAAACCATATATAAACACTAAACCTTATACTAACCATACCTAAAATAAAACCCTAAACCCTAACTAAAACTTAAAAAACCTAAACCCAAAACAAATTAAAACTTACAACTAAAATAAATAAATAAACCAAAACCTAAAAATTAAAATAAAATAAATTAAATTAATAAAAATAAAATAAAATAAAATAAATAAAAACCTAAACTAAACAAAAAAGACCTAAAAATAAAACATAAATAAAATAAAACTAAATAAAAAATCTAAACCTAAAATAAATAATAAATAAAATCAAAACCCTAAACTAAAAAAAATCTAAACCTAAAATAAGAATAAATTAAATAAAATAAAACAAACCTAAACCTAAACTAAAATAAATTAAACCAAATAAATAAAACCTAATCCTAAACCTAAAATAAACTAAACCAAAAAACCTAAACTAAATAAAATAATATAAACTAAAATAACTCTAAACCTAAATTAAAAGAAAATTGAAAAAATAAACTTAAAATAAAACCTAAAACCTAAAAAATAAAATAAATAAAAAACCCAAACCTAAATAAAAAAAATTAAATTAAAACATAAACTACAACCTAAAGCTAAACCTAAACCAAAAGAAAATAAAATTAGAAAACTAAACTAAAATAAAATAAAAAAACTAAACATAAATAATGAAATAAACCTAAAGTAAAATAAAATAAAAAATAAAAAACCTTAAACCTAAAAAATAAAAAAAAAATAAAAATAAAACCTAAACTAAAAAAACTAAAAATAAAATAAAATAAACCTAAACCTAAACTAAAATAAACTAAACTAAAATAAATAAAACCAAAACTTAAACCTAAAATAAACTAAACTTTAAAACATAAACTAAAATAAAACAAGCCAAAAAATAAACCTAAACCTAAACTAAAAAATAAACCCAAAAAAAATAAACCTAAAATAAAAAAAAAAACCTAAACCCAAAAAATAAAAAAATAAAACTTAAACCTAAAATAAAATAAAATAAAATAAACTAATAAAAAATTAAACATAAATCTAAACTTAAACCTAAAAAATAAACAAAAATAAAAAACCTAAACTAACATAAATAATTCTAAATTGAATGAACTTAAGAAAATAAAAAATAAAATAAACCAAAATCAAAAAAATAAAATTAATTAAAATAAATAAAAAATAATCTAAATAAACCTAAACCTACCAGTTTACTTAATTTAAAGAAAATAAAATAATATGAAAGAAAAACCCTAACTCTAAAACTATTCTTAAACCTAAAACCCCAAACACAAAACCCTAAACCTATAACCCTAAACCCACAACACTAAACCCTAAACCATAAGACCTAAACTCTAAACTAACCCTAAACCCTAAACCCTAAATAAAAAAATAAATAAAAAATAAAAACAAACACTAACCTTAAATCCTAAACCCTAAACCTAAACCCTTAACCTACAACCCTAAACCCTAAAAACCTAAACCCTAAACCTAAACCCTAAACCATTAACCTTAAACCCTAAAACTTATAACCTTAAACACTAAACCCTAAACCCTAAATCGTAAACTTTAAAATCCTAAAAACCTAAACCTAAACAAAATAAAACCTAAAAATAAATTTAAAAAACTAAACCTAAATAAAATAAAATGAAAACCTAACTAAACCTAAACATAAACTAACATAAACCTAATCCTAAAGCTAAAATTAAAATAAATTTAAAAATAAAAAAACTATAAAGTAAATAAAACTAAACTAAAGTAAAAAAATAAAATAAACCTAAAAATGAAAAACCTAAATAAAATAAAAAAACTGAACATAAGATAAAATAAAATAAACCTAAAAGTAAATAAAAAATAAAACCTAAACCATAAACTAAAAAGAAAATCTAAACCTAAAATAAATAAAATAAAATAAACCTAAACCTAATCTAAGATATAGTACACTAAAATAAATAAAACCTTAATATGAACCTAAATTAAACTAAACCTAAAGCATAAAATAAATAAAATAAAATAAGCTAAAATAATCCTAAACCTAAAATTAAACCTAAAATAAACCTAAAAAAAAACCTAAACTTAAAAAATAAAAAATAAAACCTAAACCTAAACCTAAAAATAAAAAATAAAACATGAACTTAAAAAATAATATAAATATAAAAGATAAACTAAAAAATAAAAATAAACCTAAACCTAAACCTAAAAGATAAACTAAAATAAAAATTGTAAACTAGAAAAAATAATACTAAGAAAATTGAATAAAAATAAAAAAAATAAACCTATATAAAAATAAAAAATAAAATTAACTAAAATAAATAAATAATAAACTATAACCTTAACTAAACAAAATAAACCTAAACCCTAAGCAATATCCTAAACCTAAACTAACTCTAAACCTAAACCCTAAACCTAAACCCTAAACACTAAACTAACCCTAAACCCTACAAAATAAAATAAATAAATAAAAAAAATAAATAAAACACTAACCTAAATAAACCCTAAACCTAAACCTAACCTAAACCCTAAACCCTAAACCTAAATAAAATAAACCCTAAATAAACTATAAATTTTAACTAAACCTAAACTTATAACCTAAACACTAAACCCTAAACTAAGCCCTAAATCCTAAACTAAAACTAACTAAACTAAACCTAAACCTAACCCTAAACACTAAACAAAAAATCTAAAATAAATAAAAAATAAAATAAAATAAAAAAACCCAAACTAAATCCTAAACTATACCTAAACCCTAAACCTAAACCCTAAACTTAAACCCTAAACCCCAAACTCTAAACCCTAAATCACAACCTAAACCTAAACCCTAAAACATACAACCCTAAACCCTACAACCCTAAATGCTAAAACCTAAACCTAAAACTAAACCTAAACTAAGTAAAACCTAAAAAAATAAATAAATAAACCTAAACCAAAATTAAAAAAATTAAAAAATAAGAATAAAATATAAACTAAAACCTAAATCTAAACCTAAATCTAAACCTAAATGAAAAATAAACTAAAATAAAGTAAATAAAATCTAAACTAAATTAAAAAAATAAACCTAAAATAAAAAAACTAAACCTAAAATAAAATCAAATAAAACTAAATAAAACCTAAACTTAAACTAAAAAAAAATAAAAAAAGATAAAACCTAAACCCTAATCTAAAAAAACCTAAACCTAAATTCAAAATAAAGTAGACCTAAAATAAGTCATTAAACAATCATAATATAAAGAAAACCACTAAACTTCATAAATCTAAAGCCTATAAAATATAAAGATAAAGAAACATAAATGCTTGAAAAAAAAAATTTGTCATATAAAACAAATAAGGTGGATAAAAGTTTAAAAATACCACTTAAGATGTTTTAGATTGCTACTAATTTGATTTGAAAAATTAAAATATATTTAAGAGCTATAAACCTAAAAAAATAAAATAACCGATTTGAAACTCTTATTAAAAATTTTGTTAATAAACCCTAAGACTAAACTAAGCAACTAAAACATTCTTAAATAATAAACCTAAACCTAAACCTAAAATAAACTATACCTAAACCTAAAGCTAAACTAAATAAAATAAAATAAACTAAAAATAAACCTAAACCTAAATTAAAAAATAAAACTTAAAAATAAACCTAAAATAAAAACCTAAAACCTAAACCTAAAAAAAATAAAATCAAAACCTAAACCAAAAATTAAAAAATAAACCTAAAATTAAAAATAAAATAAAAACAAAACTAAACTAAAAGATAAACCTAAACCTAAACCTAAACTAAAATAAAAAGCCTAAAATAAAATAAATAAGCCTAAAATAAATATACTAAGCTAATTAAAAATAAAAAATAAATCTCAATTAAAAAATAATAAAATAAACTAAAATAAATAAAAAATAAACTAAATAAACCTAAACCTACCAATTTACTTAAAAAAAACTATAAGCCCTAAATCCTAAATCCTAAACACTAAACCCTAAACCCTATACCTTAAAAAACCTTAAACCCTAAACTCTAAATCTTATCCATAAACCCCCAACCCAAAAAGCATAAACCCTAAAACCCTAAATCCTAACCCTAAACTCTAAACCCTAAACCCCAAGCCCTAAACCTAAACCTATGCTAACTAACTAAATTAAAAAGTAAACCTAAACCCTAAGAATGGGCAGAACCTTGATGACAAGAACATCATCATCAACTAGGCTCAGTTTAGATCTGGCGGTGGAGGTGAATGTGGATGCAGCCATTATCGCAGTGGTGGTGGGGGATCTGGAGGTGCTAGTGGGTTTGGAGGCAGTGGTCGCAGTAGTGGTGGTTATGGAGGTCAGAGGAGTGGCGAAGGTTACAACCATGGTGGTGACAAAGAGAGAGATCGAGGATATGATGGTGGATCTCGCTACTCGACAGGTTAGGGTGGTTCTGATGGGAACTGAAGAAACTAAATAATGGCCAATTTGATCAACTACTTATGGAATTATTTCTTTATAGTAGAGATGATTCTAGTTATCTAGGGTTTTTGATTTTCTCTATGCATGCTCATTTTTAATCTAAATATAAAAATAAACCTAAACCTAATAGTTTACTTAATTTTAAAAGAAAACCTAAATGATAAACCCTAAACTGTAAATGCTAACTCCTAAACCTTAAACCCTAAAACTAACCCTAAACCTTAAACTAACCCTAAACCCTAAATGACCCTATGAACCTAAAAACCTAAACCTAAACTAAATAAAACCTATAACTAAAATAAATAAAAAAACCTAAACATAAATAAATAAAATAATATAATATAATAACCTAAACTAAAACCTAAACCTAAGCCTAAACCTTAATCTAAAAATAAAAAATAAAAACTAAACTAAAATAAAATAAATAGAAACCTAAACTAAACTAAAAAAATAAAATAAACATAAAAATAAAACCTAAATAAAGTAAAACCTAAACATAAAATAAAATAAAATCAATCTAAAATAAAATAAAATAAAAACTAAATATTAAGCCTAAAAAATATACCTAAAATAAAACATAAAAATAAACAAAAAAGTAAAACATAAACTAAACTAAAAAATAAAAAAACCTAAACCTAAAGTAAACAAAAAAATAAACCTAAATATAAACTAAAATAAATAAACCTAAAATAAAATAAAATGAAACTAAATAAACTAAAACTAGAAATTGTCCCAAAAAATAAATAAAAAATAAAATGTAAACCCTAAATTAAAAAAAAAACCTAAACCTAAATAAAAAATGAAATAAAAAAAAAATAAAATAAACCTAAACTAAACTAAAATAAATAAAACCTAAACTTAAATCTAAACCTAAAATAAATAAAATAAAATAAACTAAAAATAAACCTAAAATAGAAATCTAAACTTAAACCTAAAAAAATAAAATAAAAACCTAAAACTAAACCTAAACCTAAAGCTAAAAATAAAAAATAAAACCTAAACCAAAAAAAAAAAACTCAACTAAAAAATAAACCTAACCTAAACCTAAACCTAAAATATAAACTAAAATAAGAACGAAACTAAAATAAATAAACTAAACTAAATAAAATTAAAATAAACATAAATATAAAAGAATAAAATAAAATAAATAAACTAAATAAACCTAAACCTATACTTTAATTTTTTTTAAAAATACTAACCCAAAACCTTATACCCTAAACCATAAAAACCCTAAATCCTAAACACTAAAACCTAATCCCTAACCCTAAACCATAAACCCTAACACCCAAAAAACCCTAAACCTAAAACCAAAAAAAAACCTAAACCTAAATTAAATAAAACCTAAAAAATACAATATATAAAAACCTAAACCTAAATAAAATTAAAAATAAAAATATAAAAACCAAAACTATAACTAAACCTAAACTTAAAAATAAAAAAGTTAATTAATAAAAATAAACTAAAATAAAATAAATAAAAACCTTAAGAAAACTTAAATATAAAATGAATCTAAGAATAAAAAATCCAAATAAAATAAAACACTAAACATAAAATTAAAGCCAAATAAACCAAAAAAGAAAATAAAATAAATATTAAATAAAAACCTAAACCTAAAAAATAAACCTAAAATTAAATAAAAATAAAACATAAACCCTAAATTAAAAACTAAACCTAAACCTAATATAAAAATAATAAAATAAACAAAAATAAAACTTAACCTAAATTAAACTAAAATAAATATAACTTAAACCAAAACCTAAATAAATTAAACCTAAACCCTAAACTAAATAAAATAAAATAAACTAAAAATAAACCTAAACCTAAACTAAAAAATAAAACCTAAAATAAACTAGAATTAAAACCTAAAACCTAAACCTAAAAAATAAAATAAAACTAAACCTAAACCTAAAAAAAAAATTAAACCTAAAAAAATAAAATAAAATAAAACTAAACTAAAAAAATAAACATAAATCTAAACCTAAACCTAACAAATAAACTAAAATAAAAAACCTAAAATAAAATAAATAATTAAACTATAAAAAATAAAAAATAAACCTAAATAAAAATATAAACTAAGCTAAATAAACTAAATAAACCTAAACCTACCAGTTTACTTAATTTAAAAAAGAAACCTTAAACGCTAAACCCTAAGCCCTAAACACTACATCCTAAATGCTAAACCATAAAACTAACCCTAAACCTCAAACCCTAAAAACCCCTAAACCTTAAACCTTAAACCTAAACTAATCCCTAAACCCTAAACTAAACCTAAAACCCTAACCTAAACCTAAAACCCTAAAACCCTAAAACCTAAACCTAAATCTAAACCCTAATCTAAACCTAACCTAACCCTAAACCTAAACCTAAACCTAAGAACCTTAAACTCAAGCCTAAACACTAAACCCTAAACCCTAAACCTTAAACCCTAAACCTAAACCCAAAACCCAAAACCTAAACCTGAACCCTAAACCCTAAACCTAAACCCTAAACCCTAAACCCTAAACCTAAACCTAAAACCTAAACCTAAACCTAAATAAAATAAAAAAGTTAAAAAAATTAAGACCTAAACTAAAACCTAAACCTAAAACTAAAAAAATTAACTAAACTAAAATAAATAAAAATTTAAACTAAACATAAAATTAAAATAAACCTTAAAATAAAAAATTAAATAAATAAAACTAAACATAAAATAAAAAAATAAAATAAACTTAAAATAAAAGAAAAGAAAACTAAATAAAAACCTATACCTAAAAAATAAACCTAAAAATAAAACCTGAAAATAAATAAAAAATAAACCTAAACCCTAAACTAAAATAAAACCTAAACCTAAAATAAAAATAAAATAATCAAAATAAAATAAACCTAAACCTAAACTAAAATTAACTAAACTCTAATAATTAAACCTAAACCTAAACCTAAAAAAATAAACTAAACCTAAACCTAAACCTAAACTAAATAAAATAAAATAAACTAAAACTAAACTAAACCTAAACTAAAAATAAATAAAATAAAAAAAAATAAATCTAAAATAAAATCAAAACCTAAACCTAAAAAAAAAAATAAAATAAAATCCTAAACCTAAACCTAAAATAAAAAAAGAACCTAAACTTAAAAAATAAAATAAAATAAAACTAAAAGTAACCTAAACCTAAACTTAAAATAAACTAAAATAAAACCTAAACTTATATAAAAAATAAAATAATAAATAAAATAAAAATTAAACCTAAATAAAATAAAAAATAAAGTAAACTAAATATTAAATAAACCTAAACCTACTTTTTTAAATTTAACTTTAAACCCTAAATCCTAAACACCAAACCATAAACCCTAAACCCTAAACCCTAAACCTACAACCCTAAACCCTAAAAAACCCTAAACCTTAAATACAAAACCCTCACCCTAAACCCTAAACCATAAAAGCTTAAACCCTAAAACCCTAAACCCTAAACCCTAAACCCTAAACCCTAAATCAACCCTAAACCTAACCCTAAACCCTAAACCCTAAGCCCCAAACCCTAAACTTAAACCTAAAGTAACTAAATAAATTAAAAATAAACCTAAACATAAAACCTAATAAACCTAAACCCCAAGAATAAAAAAACCTTGATCAGGAACATCACCAACCAAGCTGCCTAGATCTGGTGGAGGTGAAGGTGGAGGTGGCATATCATAGTGGTGGGGGGGTTCTAGAGGTGCTATGGAGGTGGTGGTCTGGAGCAGGTTATGGAAGCAGGAGTGAAGGTTATAGCCATGGTGGTGGAGGGAAACATATTGATGGATCCCGCTACAAGAGGCCGTGTGGTGGTTTTCATGGGAATTGGAGAAAAAAAAAGAACAACCACTGACCGCTTATGGAACTGTTCTTTATAGTAGATGATTCTAGTTATCTAGGTTTTGATTTGCTATGTGTTCTCCTTTTTATCTATGTCATCATTTGTGTCTTAGAAACTGTGTTACTTTGTTGATGAAATTGAAAAAAAGAAATGTTGAATCTAAATTTATTCTCTATTAAAAAAAACAAAAACCCTAAACCCTAAAATAAAACTTGAACCCTAAACCTAAAATCTAAACCTGATAATTTGGTAGAGCATTTTGTCTTTGAAACTTTATTGATCCTTTTGATTGGACTTTTGGTTGTGGTTGGTGGCTACCTTTGGCCCTTTTTATGTTTTATCTTCTAGTGATTTGCACTAGTTATTTATGTTTCCTTCAAGTCATTTCAGCTATTTAGTTTGTTTTTGCTCACCCTGGTTTGGCTTGGTGGCTACTTATTGTTGGGACTTTGGCTTGAGGGTTCCTATCTTGGTTTTGTTGGTTGTTTTATTAATTGGCATTGGTCTGGTGTTTGTTGATGGGTTCTAGTTTAGTTGGTTTGGAGCTTGGATGGGTATTTGGTTAATGGTTGATGTTGGTGTTCGACTTTGTTCTAGCCTCTCTGGTTATTGTGACTAGTCGGTTTTGTTTGGTGGTTTCACTAGTCGCTCGGTTGATCTTTGTTTGATGTTGCTGGATCTAGAACTCTATGGACTGCTAGCTCTGGATGTTTGCTTAAATCAAGTATGCTGACTATGATGGCATTGATGTTACTCACCTCTTCTCTCGGTTGGTAGCATTACATATGATTGTAACCTTCTTTATGAAGTTTGGATGCTCATATGTATTGTTGCCCCTCGAGATGATCCTAACTGATCTTTCTTTCTTAGCTCTCTCCTTTTCCTCTCTTTATCCTTATCTTTTTTAGCAATGACTTTTGCCTTTGTAGTGTTCTGTAGATTTCTTTTACAAGTTGGAACTTTACAGAGGGAATGGTCATTGCTCAGTCAACCCAAGTGTTGTTATTGTGGATCTTGCTTATCTTTCTTTCTCAAAGAAATCATGAACTACTGCTGACTCATCCTTTTACTATTTTCAGGATTTGTTTTAGTCTTACTCCATCTTTTTCTCTTATGCTTTTTAAGTGCTATATTTGCTCTTTTGTTTTCTCTTCTTTTTCTAATGTACTTAGATGGGGTTTACCTCTAGGTTTCTTGTAGCTGACAATAGTAGAATTTTAGAGTTTACCCTTTAAGGACATTATATATCTTTCCTTTATTGTAATAATAAAATCTAACTTTCCCAAAAAATACCCCCAAAATCTTAAACCCTAAAAACCCTAGACCCTAAAACCCTAAACCCAAAACCCGAAACCATAAACCCAAACCCTAAACCTAAAACCTAAATCCTAAAACCCTAAACCCTAAACCCTGAACTAACTGTAAACCCTAAATCCTACACACTAAACCCTTAACCCTAAATCCTAAACCCTAACCATAAAACCTAAACCCTAAAACCTAAAAGTATAAAACCTAAAATACCAAACCTTAAACTATAAACCCTAAACCGTATACCCTAACCTTAAACCCTAAACCCTAAACTTTAAATCCCAAACCCTAAACCTAAACCTAAAGTAACTGAATAAATTAAAAAATAAGCATAAACCCAAAAACTTAATAAACCTAAACCTAAACATAACCCTAAGAATGGGGAACCTTGATGGTAAGAACATCACCCCAACCACTTAGTCTAGATCTGGTGGAGGCTAAGAATGAGTGGTGGTGGTGGGAGATCTGAGGTGATATGGATGTGGTGTGAGCAAAGTGGTTTTGGAGTGAGGAGCACAAAAAGGGTGGTGAGGTGGGAGGATCGTGATGATGGTGGATCCCGCTACTGAGAGGTCGGGTGGTTCGATGGGAACTGAGAAATGAAGAACACCAATCCGACTAATATGGAACTGTGTCTTTATAAGTAGATTCTAGTTATAGATTTTGATTTGCTCTATGTGTGCTCATTTCTTATCTATGTCATCGCTTGTGTCTTAGAAAACTTGGTGTGTTACTTTGTTGGTGAAATTGAAAAAAAAGAAATGTTTAATCTAAATTTGTTCTCCATTAAACAAATGCCAAAAACCTAAAACATGAACCTAAACCCTGAACCCTGAACCATAAACCCTAAACCTACAACCGTAAACCCTAAACCAAAATTAAAACCATAAATCCTAAACCATAAACCCTAAACCATAAACCCTAAACCGTAAAACTCTAAACCCTAAGCCTTAAACCCTAAACCCTAAACCCTAATCCCTAAACCCTAAAACCTATAAACCTAAACCATAAACCCTAAACCCTAAACCCTAAAAAACTAAAAACTTAAACATAAACTAAATAAAACCTAAAAATAAAATAAATTAAAAAAACCTAAATTAAAACCTAAACCTAAACCTAAAATAAAATAAAATAAACTAATAAAAATAAATTAAAATAAAATAAATAAAAACCTAAACTAAACTAAAAAATAAAATAAACCTAAGAATAAAAAACTTAAACAAAATAAAACTAAATGTAAAATAAAAGTAAAATCAACCTAAAATAAAAAAAATAAAAACCTAAACTTAAAAAATAAACCTTAAAGTAAAACCTAAACCTTAAAAAAAACTAAACCAAAAAAATAATAAAATAAATAAAATAAAATAAACCTAAACCTAAACTAAAAAAAATAAACTAAAATAAATAAAACCTAAACCTAAACCTAAACTAAAAAATAAAACCATAAAATAAACTTAAAATAAAAACCAAAAACCTAAACCTAAAAAAATAAAATAAAAACCTAAACCTAAAAAATAAAATAAAAGTTAAACTCAACTAAAAAAAAAAAGCCTAAACCTAAAATAAACTTAAATAAAAAAACATAACTAAATTAAAGAAAAATAAAAATAAACCTAAATAAAAAAGTTAAAATTAAAATTAAACTAAAATAAATAAAAAGTAAACTAAATAAACCTAAACCTACCATTTTACTTAATTTTAAAAAAATAAAAAAAAAGTTAACCCTAAACCCTAAACCCTAAACACTAAACCTACTCGCCTAAAGCCTAAACCCTAAAACCCTAAACCATAAACCGTAAACCCTAACTCTAAAACTTAAACCCTAAAACCCTTAATCCTAAACCCCAAACCCCAAATCCTAAACTCTAAAAAAAAACTTAAACCCTAAAGCCTAAACCTTAAATTAAAACCTAAACCCTAAACCTAAAACCTAAATAATAAACCCTAAACCCTAAATACCCTAAACCCTAAACACTAAACCCTAAAACTTAAACCCTAAACACTAAACCTTAAAACACTAACCATAAACCCTAAACCCTAAACCCTAAACCCTAAAACTTAAACCTAAATAAGAAAATAAAATAAAATAATATAAAAACCTAAACTGAAACCCAAACCTAAACCTAAAATAAAATAAAATAGAAAATAAAGATTAAACTAAAATAGAATAAATAAAAACCAAAACTAAATAAAAAATAAAATAAACCTAAAAATAAAAAACCTAAGTAAAATAAAAACTAAACCTAAAATAAAAATAAAGTAAACCTAAGATAAAATAAAAAATAAATAAAAAAAACCTAGACCTAAAAAATAAACCTAAAAATAAAACATAAAAATAAATAAAAAATAACACCTACACAATAAACTAAAAAAAACCTAAACCTAAAGTAAAAATAAAATAAATAAAATAAAATAAACCTAAACCTAAATTAAAATAAACTAAACTAAAATAAGTAAAACCTAAACCTAAACCTAAACTAAATAAAATAAAATAAACTAAAAATAAACCTAAGCCAAACTAAAAAATAAAATAAAATAAAACCTAAAATATCAACGTAAAACCTAAATCTAAAAAAATAAAATAAAACCTAAACCTAAACCTGATAATAAAAAATAAAACCTAAACCTAAAGAATAAAATAGAAATTAAACTATATTAAAAAATAAACCTAAAACTAAACCTAATCCTAAAAGATAATCTAAAAAAAAACCTAAACTAAAATAAATAAACGTAATATGAATAAACCAAACTAAAAAAATAAAAATAAACCTAAATAAAAATAAAAATAAACTAAATAAACCCAAACCAATAAATTTAATTATTTAAAAAAACCAAAACCATAAACTAAAAAATAAAACCCAAAAATAAACCTAAAATAAAAACCTAAAACCTAAACAAAAATAAAAAAATAAAATAAACCTAACCTAAACATAAAATAAAAAAATAAACCAAAACCTAAAAAATAAAATAAAAAAATCTAAATTAAAAATAAATCTAAACCTAAACCTAGACCTAAAAAACTAAAATAAAACATAAACTAAACTAAATAAAATAAACTAATAAAATAAAATAAATCTAAATAAAATAAAATAAACTAAAATAAATAAAAAAAATAAATTATATAAACGAAAACCTACTAATTTATTTAATTTTAAAAAAATAAAAAAGAGATAAAAAAATATAAGAAAACCCTTACCCTAAACCCTAAACCCTAACCCTTAAACCTGCATCCCTAAACCCTAAGCCCTAAACTTGCAACCCTAAACTTTAAACTCTAAACCCTAAAACCCTAAACAATTACCTAAACCCTAAACTCTAA
Source organism: Cymbidium sinense (assembly GCA_021442155.1). NCBI lineage: Eukaryota > Viridiplantae > Streptophyta > Magnoliopsida > Asparagales > Orchidaceae > Cymbidium > Cymbidium sinense. Next base: position 73,160 of record JAKCPB010001098.1, read on the forward strand.
ACCCTAAACCCTAAAACCCTAAACCCTAAACCCTGAACTTTGTTTTAAAAAAGTTTAGACCCTAAACCTTAAACCCTAAACCCTAAACCCTAAATTAAAACCTAAACCCTAAACCTAAAACCTAAACCCTTAACCCTAAATCCTAAAAACCCTAAACCCTAAACCCTAAACCATAAACCCTAAACCCTAAAACCCTAAACCATAAACCATAAATCCTAAAACCTAAACCTAAACCTAAAACTAAACCTAACCCAAAACCAAAAAAATAAAATAAAATAAAATAAAACTAAACTAAAATAAATAAATAAAACATAATCTAAAAAAAATCAAATAAACAAAAATAAAACACCTAAATAAAATAAATACTAAACCTAAAATAAAATAAATAAGCTAAATAAAATAAACTAAATAAAACCTAAACCTAAAAAATAAATAAAAAAATAATAACTAAATCAAACTTAAAAAAAAAATAAACCTAAAATAAAAATAAAATAAACAAAATAAAATAAACCTAAGCCTAAACTTAAAATAAACTAAACCTAAACATAAACCTAAATTAAATCACAAGAAATAAAGTAAAAATAAACCTAAGCCTAAACTAAAAAATAAATCTAAAAATAAACCTAAAATAACAACCTAAAACCTAAACCAAAAAAAATAAAAATAAAAAATATAAACTTTAACATAAATCTAATAATAAAAAATAAAACTTAAACCTAAAAAATAAAATAAAAATAAAACTAAATTACAAAATAAACATAAACCTAAAAAATAAACTAAAATAAAAAACCTAATATAAATAAATTAAACTAAATAAAAAATAAAAATAAACCTAAATAACAATAAAAAATAAAATAAACTAAAATAAATAATAAATAAACTAAATAAACCTAGACCAATCGGTTTACTTAATTTTTTTATAAAAAAAACCCTAAACCCTAAACTAAAAAATAAAACCTAAAATATAAACTTACAACCTAAACCTAAAAAAATAAAATAAAAACCTAAACCTAAACCTAAAAAATTAAAATAAAAATAAAACTAAACTAAAAATAAATCTAAACCTAAAACTAAACTTAAAAAATAGACTAAAATAAAAAACCTAAACTAAACTAAATAAAAATAAAAATAAAAAATAAAATAAACTAAATAAACCTAAACCTATTTACTTAATTTTAAAAAAATAAAATAAAAAGATAAAAAAACCCTAACCCTAAAACTAACCCTAAACACTTAACCCTAAAACCTTAACCCTAAGCCCTAAACCGTAAACCCTAAACCCTAAAACTCTAAACCCTAAACCATAAACTCTGTCAAGCAAAAACCTTAAACCCTAAACCCTAAACCCTAAGCTAAAACATAAATCCTAAACCTAAAACCTAAACCCTAAACCCTTAACACTACACCCTAAACCTTAAATCCTAAACCTAAACCCTAAAACCTAAAGCCCTAAAATAAAAACCCTAAATATAAATTAAAAAAATTAAAATAAAATAAACTAAAATCCTAAACTAAAATCTAAACCTAAACCTAAAAAGATAATAAAATAGAAAATAAAAACTAAACTAAAATAAAATAAATAAAAACCTAAACAAAATAAAATAAATAAAATAAACCATAAAAAAACATAAATAAAATAAAAACTAAACCTAAAATAAAAAGAAATTAAACTTAAGATAAAAAAACTAAATAAGAGCCTAACCCTAAAAAATAAACTTATAAATAAATAAAAAACAACACATAAACCCTAAACTAAAAAAAACCTAAATCAAAAATAAAAATAAAATAAACAAAATAAAATAAACCTAAACATATATTAAAATAAACTAAACTAAAATAAACAAAACCTAAACCAAAAAGAAACTAAACATAAACCTAAACCTAAACTAAATAAAATAAAATAAACTAAAAATAAACCTATGCCTAAACTAAAAATATAAAACCTAAAAATAAACCAAAAATAACAACATAAAACCTAAACCTAAAAAAATAAAATAAAAACCTAAACCTAAACCTAATAATAAAAAATAAAACCTAAACCTAAAAAATAAAATAAAAATAAAACTAAACTAAAAAATAAACCTAAATCTAAATAATACACTAAAATAAATAAACCAATTATAAATAAACTAAATTAAATAAAAAAGCATAAACCTAAATAAAAATAAAAAATAAAATAAACTAAAATAAATAAAAAATAGACTAAATAAACATAAACCTACGGGTTTACATAAATTTTTTTTTAAAAACCTAATCCCTAAACTCTAAACCATAAACCCTGAAAGCCCTAAACCCTAAATCCTAAACCCTAAACCTAAACCTAAACCTAAACTACTAAATCCAATCTAATCCTAAAAAACTCTAAACTCCTAAACCTAAACTATAAACTTAAACTTAAAACCTAAATTTAAACTTAAACCCCTAAACCCTAAAACTTTAACCTAAACTTAAACTTAACTAAAACCTAAAAAATTTAACAATATTTAAAATTAAACTTAAAACCTAAACTTAAATACTTAAACTAAACTTAAACCTAACTTAAACCTAAACCTAAACCTAAACCCTAAATCCTAAACCCTAAACCCTAAACCCTAAAAACCTTAAACTCTAAAGCCTAAACACTAAACCCTAAACCCTAAACCCTAAACCTTAAAAACATGAACCTTAAATCCTAAATCTTAAAGCCTAAACCATAACCCTAAACTCTAAACCATAAACCCCAAACCCTAAACCTAAACCTAAAGTAACTAAATAAATTAAAAAAGAAACTTAAACAATAAAACCTAATAAACCCAAACCTAAACCTAAACCTTAAGAATGTGCAGATCCTTGACGGTAGGAACATCATAATCAACCAGGCTCGATCTAAATCTGATGGAGGCATGGTGTGGACGACATCACAAGGTGGGGATCTAGAGGTGCCGGTGATATGGAGGGTGGTCGAGAAGTGGTGGTTATGGAGGCAGAGGAGCAAAGAAGGTTACACCCATGGTGGTGGGAGGGAGAGATCGGGATATTATAATGGATCCCGCCACTGAGAGAATGTGGTGGTTCTGGCGGGAATTGAGAAATCAAGAATGGTCAATGATCTACCATTAAAAAAGAAAAATGTTGAATCTAAATTTATTTTCTTAAAAAAGAAACTAAAAACACTAAACCCTAAACTAAAACTTGAACCCTAAATCAAAAACCTAAACCCTAAACCATTGACCCTAAACCTTAAACTCAAAAAAACCTAAACCTTAAAACCTAAATCGTAAAACTCTAAACCCTAAGCCTTATACCCTAAACCCTAAACCCTAAACCCAAAACTAACTCTAAACCCTAAAAAGTTAAAAACCTAAACATAAACTAAATAAAACCTAAGAATAAAATAAATAAATAGACCTAAACCAAAATAAAATAAAATAATAAAATAATAAAATAAAATAATAAAATAAAATAATAAAACAAAATAATAAACTAAACTAAACCTAAACAAGAAAATAAAATAAAACCTAAACTAAACTAAAAAATAAAAAAACCTAAATAAAATAAAATAAATGTAAAATAAAATAAAATAGAAATTAAATAAAAACCTAAAAATAAAACTTAAAAATTAATAAAAAATAAAACCAAAACCCTAAACTAAAAAAAACATAAACATAAAATATAAAAAAATAAACCTAAACCTAAAATAAAATAAACTAAAATAAAATAAATAAAACCTAAACTTAAAATAAGCTAAACCTAAACTAAATAAAATAAAATAAACTAGAAATAAACCTATACCTAAACTAAAAAATAAAACCTAAAAATAAACCTAAAATAAAAACCTAAAACCTCAACTTAAAAAAATAAAATAAAAACCTAAAGCTAAACCTAAAAATGAAAAATAAAAATAAAATTAAACTAAGAAATAAACCTAAAC
>JAKCPB010001099.1:0-97527 GCA_021442155.1 Cymbidium sinense
AAAGCTAATCAAATCTTGAAGAGACCAACAACTGCCACTCAACAACCAACCATAACATTAGAGGATCCAATATCGAAAGGGGGGCAGACAGCCAAAATAGAAGGCTAACCCAAAATAGACCCCAAAATAGGTAGAAAAAGCAACAGCAAGCATAGCCACAACCCTCCTAGAGATCATCAAAAAAACCAAAAAATAGAAATGGTAGTCACCCAGCCAAACAAACAACCAAGATAAAAAAAACTAAGGAGGACCACCCAACCACTAGCAATAATTGAGAAAAGAGAGAAAAAACCAAAGGAAGCATAGTTTTAATTTATTTCAATTTAGGTTTATTAATTTATTTTATTTTAGATTAGGTTTATTTTTATTTCAGGTTTAGGTTTTATTTTTTAGTTTATTTAGCTTTATTTTTATTTAGGTTTAGGTTTAGGTTTTAGCCTTTTATTTTGGTTTAGGTTTAATTTATTTAGTTTATTTAGTTTTGATAGTTTTTATTTTTTTTATTTATTTAGGTTTAAGTTCGTGATATGTTTAGGTTTTAGTTTATTTTTATTTTATTTTATTTTTTTTTGGTTTAGGTTTATTTTTATTTATTTAGTTTATTTTAGGTTTTTTAGGTTTAAGTTTTGGTTTAGTTTAGATTTTTTTTTTTATTTAGGTATCTATTTTAGGTTTATTTAGTTTAATTTAGGTTTAGTTTAGGTTTTAGGTTTATGTTTAGTTTAGGTTTAGGTTAGCTTTATTTTATATTTTATTTTAGTTTAGTTTATTTTATTTATTTTTTTTTAGGTTTAGGTTTAGCTTTAGGTAGGTTTGGTTTAGGTAGTTTAGGTTTATTTATTTTATTTAGGTTTAGGTTTATTTAGTTTAGATTTATTTATTTATTTTTAGCTTTATTTTAGTTTAGTTTAGATTATTATTTAGGATTAGTTTTAAGTTTAGGTTTAGGTTTAGTTTTTTAGTTTTTTAGTTACTTATTTAGGTTTAGTTTAGGTTTTATTTATTTATTTAGTTTAATTTATTTTAGTTTAGTTTAGGATTAGGTTTATTTTTAGTTTATTTTAGTTTCTTTTATTTTTATTTTATATTTTTAGGTTTATTTTATTTATTTTAATTTAGGTTTAGGTTAGGATTTTAGGTTTCAGCCTGTGTTTATAGGTTTAGTTTAGGTTTAGGTTTATTTATTTTATTTTAGTTTAGGTTTTATTTTATTAGTTTAGGTTTATTTTATTTATTTATTTAGTTTAGGTTTAGGTTTATTTTTTATTTATTTATTTTAGGTTTAGGTTTTAGGATTTTTTTAAGGTTTAGGTTTAGGTTGGTTTATTTAGTTTAGTTTAGGTTTAGGTATTATTTGTTTAGGTTTCTTAGGTTTAGTTTTTTAGTTTTAGTTTTTAGCAGATAAGATTAGAGAGAGTTGCCTTAGATGGCCACATAAAGCGTAATCATCTCAGATCCTTTGGAGAGTAGATGCATTAGATTAGCCTTAAAGAAAGGTAGAGGTAGACCCAAAAAAAAAGACTGGTTATGATGTAAAAAAATGACCTAAGTACTTGAATTAAATGAGAATTTGACACAGACACAATGGAGAGAAGGATTCATAACCACTTAGTGGGATAAAGGCTTGTTGTTGTTGTTTTTAGGATTAGTTTTTAGATTTAGGTTAGTAGTATTTTTAGGTTTTAGTTTAGTTTATTTAGGTTTATGTTTATTTTATTTATTTTAGTTTTATTTATTTATTTAGTTTATTTAATTTTATTTGGTTTAATTTTGGTTTATTTATTTAGGTTTAGGTGCTTTAGTTTTATGTTAGGTATTTAGTCATAGTTTAGGTTTAGTTTTTATTTAGTTTAGGTTAGTAGTATTTAGGTTTAGGTTTTAGGTGGTTTTTAGGGTTTAGGGTTTAGGTTAGTTTAAAGTTTAGTTTAGGATTGTGTGGTTTAGGGTTTAGGTTTAAGAGTTTTTTTAAATTAAGTAAACTTGTAGGTTTAGGTTTATTTAGTTTAATTTATATTTTTAGGTTTATTTTTATTTTATTAGTTTAGTTTATTTATTTTAGTTTAGTTTATGTTTATTTTTTATTTTAGTTTTATTTTTATTTTATTTTGGTTTAGGTTATTTATTTATTTTTTAGCTTTAGTTTAGGTTTAGGTTTTATATTTTAGTTTAGGTTTAGTATTTATATTTATTTTTTATTTTATTTATGTTTATTTTAGTTTATTTTAGGTTTCTTAGGTTTTATTTATTTTAGTTTAATTAATTTTAATTTAGGTTTAGTTTTATTTTATTTTTATTTTAGGTTTAAGTTTTTTTTTTTAGTGGATTAGGTTTTTTATTTATTTTAGGTCTTTTAGATTTTAGGTTTTATTTATTTATTTTATCTTTTATTTTATGTTTAGGTTTTATTTAAGTTTTATTTTAGGTTTATTTTATCTTTTAGTTTAGCCCAGGTTTTATTTATTTAATTAGTTTAGTATTTATTTCTTTTATTTTATCTAATTTAATTTTGGTTTAGGTTTTAGTTTAGGTTTATTTATTTATTATCTAGGCTCAGTTTTATTATTATTCTATCTTTACTTCCAGCTCAGGTTTAGGGCTCAGTGGCCTTGGGTATCATGGCCAGTGGCCTTTAGGTCAGGGCCTGTTTAGGGGCTCATGTAGGCCTAGAGTGGCTTAGGGCCTAGGTCTGTGGCCTAGGGTCAGAGGCCTAGGCCCAGTGGAAGGCTCACTTTGTGGCTCAGTGGTTAGCTCCAGCCTAAGATTTTGTGTGGCCTTTAAGGGTCATGGTTTAGGCCTAGCTCAGGGTTTAGGCTCAAATGGGGCCTAGTTCAGGGTTTAGGGTTGTAGGTTTTAGCTCAGGGTAGGTTTATATTTAGTTTTGTTTTATTTAGCTGGCCATGTTTATTTTATCTTTGTATTTGTTTATTTTCCAGGGTTTAGGTTTTATTTTTATTTATTTAAAGTGATTTTGGGTTTATTTTATTTAGGTTTATTTTATTTTATTTTATTTTATTTATTTTATTTTTATTACATTTTGTTTTTTATTTTATATTTTTTTTATTTTTTTAGCATATTTATTTTATCTTTAGTTTTAGGTTATTATTTATTTTATTTTATTTTAGTTTTTTTATTTTATTTTATTTTATTTAGTTTTAGGTTTAGTTTAGGTTTAGGTTTAGGTTTAGGTTTAGTTAAAGTTTTTTTATTTTATTTTTATTTTATTTAGTGTAGGTTTTTATTTGTTTATTTTATTAGTTTTATTTTAATTTAGGTTTAAGTTTATTATTTTATTTTATTAGTTTGTTTTAGGTTTAATTTTATATATTTTAGGTTTAGTTTATTTTTTTATTTTATTTTTTTAGGTTTAACCTTTATTAGGTATTTTATTATTTTTAGATTTATTTTTTAGTTTAATTTAGGTTTTTATTTTAGTTTATTTATTTTTTTTATTTTAGGTTTATTTAGTATTTATTTAGTTTTATTTTATTTTATTTTATAGTTTATTTATTTATTTATTTTAGTTTATATTTTTTATTTGTGGTTTAGGTTTAGGTTTATTTTATTTAGGGTTTTACATTTAATTTTGGTTTAGTTTTAAGATTTGTGGTTTTAGGTTTGGGTTTAGGGTTTTAGTTTAGGGTTTAGGTTTAGGTTTTTAGGGTGGGTTTAGGGGTTTAGGGTTTAGGTTTAAGGTTTAGGGTTTAGGTTTAGTGTTTAGGTTTAGGTTTAGTTTTTAGGGTTTAGGTTTTAGTTTTTTAATAGAGAACAAATTTAGATTCAACATTTCTTCTTTTGAATTCATCAAACAAGTAACAACCAGTTTTCCAAGACACAAGTGATGACATATAAAAAAAATGAGCATAGCAAATAAAACCTAGATAACTATAAACCGCTCTACTATAAAGACACAGCCATAGATCGGATCACTGCTCTTCGCTCCCCATCGAACCAACACCGCCTCTCGAGTAGGATCCATCATATCCCTCTACCACAACCACAGAACCTCCGCTCGCCTCCATAAAAACGCCCCAACACCACCTCCATATCTACCTCCACCCCCCCACCACCACTATGATAACCGCCGCTGCCTTCACCTCCACCATAGATCTAGACCACCGGCTTGATGATGTTCGCCCATCAAGGTTCTCGCCTATTCCAGGGTTTAGTTTATTAGTTCTAGGTTTAGGTTTATTTTTTAATTTATTTAGTTACTTTAATTTTAAGTTTAGTTTAGGGTTTTGGTTTATTGTTTAGGTTTTAAGATTTATGCTTTAGGGTTTTGGGTTTAGTGGGTTAAACAAGGGTTTTGTGGGTTTAGTTTGGGTTTGGTTTGGTTAGGTTTAGGATTGGCTGTGTGGTTTTAGTTTAATGTTAGTGTAGATTTGTGTCCAGCCTGTTCATGGCCTAGGGCTCAGGTCATCGATGGCTCATGGCCAGGTTGGTATCAGTAGGGCCCAGGATCAGTGCCTGGCCCAGGTCAGCTGGCCTGTGATTAGGGCCCAGTGGTCATGTGCTCAGTTTGCCCTGGGCTCAGTTAGGCTCAGTAGGATCAGCCAGTGGGCCTCTGGGGCCAGGGCTCAGGTCAGGTCTGTCCGCCTTTTAGGTTGGGTTTTAAGAGAACAAATCCAACATTTCTTTTGGTTTAGCCTAGTCCCCCACCATCCTGTGTTTAGATTTAGGCTTTACTTATTAGTTGGAGGGCTTTTAATTTTTTAGCACTCAGGCCCAGGATCAGGCTCTGGTAGTTGGGTCTGGCCTGGGGTAGTTTTGGGTGGGGTTTGTATTTTATTTATGCTTTAGGGTTGGGATTTAAGATTAGGTTGGGGTTTAGGTTTAGGTTTAGGTTGTTTAGGGTTTAGGGTTTAGGGTTTAGGATTTATGGTTTAAAGTTTTTTTAAAATTAAGTAAACTAGTAGGTTTTGGTTTATTTAGTTTATTTAATTTATTTTTTATTTTAGTTTATTTTTTATTCTTATTTAGTTTAGTTAATTTATTTTAGGTTTATTTATTTTAGTTAAAGTTTTTTTATTTTTGTTTATTTATTTAGGTTTAGGTTTTTTAGTTGAGTTTTATTTCAATTTTATTTTTATTTTAAGTTACATTTTTTATTTTTTAATTTTGATTTAGGTTTTATGTTATTTTTTTAGGTTTAGGTTTTATGTTTTATTTCGTTTATTTTTAGGTTTTTGTTAGGTTTTATTTTAGTTTATTTTATTTTATTAGTAGGTTTAGGTTTATTTAGTTTTATTTTTAGGTTTAGGTTTAATTTATTTTATTTTAGTTTATTTTATTTAGTTTATGTTATTTTATTTTCTTTATTTTATTTTTTATTTTAGGTTTAGTTTTATTTTTTAGATTAGGGTTTAGGTTTTATTTTTTATTTATTTTAGGTTTTATTTTAGGTTTATTTTTTTAGGTTTAGTTTTATTTAGTTTTTTTTTTTTAATTTTAGGTTTATTTTATTTTATTTTACGTTTTTTTTAATTTATTAAAGTTTTTATGCTTAGGTTTATTTTTAGTTTAGTTTAGGTTTTTCTTTATTTTATTTTAGTTTATTTTTATTTTTTTATTTTGTTTTTTTTAGGTTTAGGTTTAGTTTTAAGTATTTTTATTTTATATTTATATTTTATTTAGGTTTATGTTTTTTTTATTTATTTTCTTAGGTTTTATTTAGTTTAGTTTATTTTAGGTTTTTAGGGTTTAAGGTTTAGGGTTTTGGTTTAGCCATAAGAGAATGGCCTAATCCCCAGCTTAGCAGGAGAGTAGCCTATGAGGATCCCAACTTATCACCTTTTAATCACTCAATCTGTGATAATTTCACCCTTGTTGATCCTAGGCGATGTTGAGAACCTGGAAGAAAGAAGTCTATGAAGGTTCTAGACTTGTCAGAGGAACCACAACATCAATAGGTGCAACAAGAACAACATGGGTAGAGAACCAACTTTGTATTTCACAACCTCTTCGACTCTTTAAGATCACCTTCAGAAAAAATCAGCTCAACCGGGGTTTAGGGTTTTGTGGTTTATGCTTTAGGTTTAGTGTTTAGGTTTAGGGTTTAGTGTTTAGGTTAAGGTTTAGGTTTAGTGTTTAGGGTTTTTTTAGGTTTAGGTTGTAGGTTATGTTTTAGTGTTTAGGGTTGGGTTTAGCTAGGATTTAGGGTTTAGGTTTTTTTTTTTTAACAAAAAATTAAGTAAAAGTAGTTTAGTTTATTTAGTTTATTTACTTTATTTATTTTATTTTAGTTTATATTATGTTTTATTTTATTTAGGTTTATCTTTATTTTATTTTAGTTTAGTTTATTTATTATAGTTTATTTATTTTAGTTTAGGTTTTATTTTAGTTTATTTATTTAGTTTATTTCTTAGTTGCATTTTATTTTTTATTTTATTATGCTTAGGTTTTATTTTTTTTTATTTGTAGTAGGTTTAGGTTTTTTATTTTATTTTAGGTTTTAGTTTTAGTTTATTTTAGGTTAATTTTATTTATTTTTTTAGGTTAGGTTTATTTTAGTTTATTTTATTTTATTTAGTTTAGGTTTAGGTTTAGTTTTATTTTAGGTTTAGTTTAGGTATTTATTTTAGTTTTAGTTTAGGTTTATTTTTTATTTTGTTTATTTTATTTTTATTTTAGGATTAGTTTTTTTTAGTTTAGGGTTTAGGTATTTTTTTTTTTTTATTTTAGGTTTATTTATTTATTTAGTTTTATTATATTTTATTTTAGGTTAGTTTATTTTTATTTTATTTAGGTTTTTATTCTTAGGTTTATTTATTTTTAGTTTAGTTTAGGGTTTAGGTTCTTTTTTAACTAAAAGGTATTTATTGTTGAGAAAATAGGCAAGAAGACCATATTAGACTAAACTCAAAAAAGAAAAAAAAAACTTGCTCAAATGAGCTATAAGAGAATCCTAAAGAGTTTAGTCCCTAAACATTCATCAAAGAGCAACAACAACAACAACAAGCCTTTATCCCACTAAGCGGTTACATGAATCTTTCGTCTCCATTGTGTCCTATTATGTGTCAAATTCTCATTTAATTCAAGTATACTAAGGACATTTTTTATACATCTTAACCAAGTCTTTTTAGGTCTACCTCTACCATTCTTAACATAAGGCAAATCTAATGCATCTACTCTCCTAACCGAGTCATCGACTAATCGATGCTTATGTGGCAAAACCATCTAATCTCTCTAATCTTATCGCCACTAACTACTCCAACTTTTTCCCGAACATACTCATTTCGAATTTTATCTCTAAGAGTAAAGCCACTCATCCACCTGAGCATCCTCATCTCTATAACACTTAACTTAGTCTTATGCTTCTCTTTATTGGCCAACATTTGCACCATAAGTCATTGTCTTACCACCATCTTATAAAATTTTCCCTTAAGTTTAAGTGGAACTTTTCAATCACACAGCCGATGCATTCTCCACTTCAACCATCCTACTTGAATTCTACTAATAACATCTCCATCTATTTCACCATCATTTTGAACAATAAAGCCTAAATATTCAATCGCTCACTCTTATTAATGACTTGTTCACTTAATGTCACAACACTAGAACTTCTATAACTAAAATTACACTCCATATATTCAGTTAGATCTACTTAAATGAGAACCTTTAGACTCTAATGTTGACTTCCATAATTCAAGTTTCTCTAGACTCTCTAGTCTTATCAACAAGAAGAATGTCATCAGCAAAAAGCATACACCAAGGTACATCTTCCTATAAATGCCTAGTAAGAACATCCATAACTAAAGCAAAAAGGTAAGGGCTTAAAGTTGATCCTTAATGTAATCCAACTGAAATAGGAAAATATTTTATCAATCCTCCTTGTGTTTAGACACAAGTAACATCTAGTATACATATCCTTAATGACTTGAATATAACCAATATTAACTCTTTTCTATTCTAGAACTCTCCAAAGAACATATCTTGAAACTTTATCATAAGCTTTCTAAATCAATAAATATCATATGTAGATCCTCCTTACTTTCTATATACTTCTCCATCAAACCTCTTAACAAATGTGCAACACATCCATAGTGGATCTACCTGCATGTAACCAAACTAATTGTGAGAGAACTTTGTTTCACATCATAACCTATGCTCAATTACTCTCCATAATTTTAATGTATGACACATTAACTTAATTCCTCTATAATTTGCACTCTTGTGCATCACCTTTATTCTTAAATATAGGAACCAACAAACTCTTCCTCCACTCATCTAGCATCTTTTTAGTATTTAAAATAACATTAAAAAGATTTGTAAGCCAAGAAATTCCTTGATCTCCTAAACATTTCCACACTTCTATTGGAATATCATCAGATCCTACTATTTTTCCACATTTCATTTTCTTTAAAGCTTCTCTAACTTCATTTACTAATCGATAAAAATGCAATTCTTATTTTGTTAGGGTATTAAGTTGCTACTAGATCCTTCATTGAAAAGTTTATCAAAATACCTCATCCACCTATTTTCAATATCCTTTTTCTAAGAAAAGCACTTTATTATTTTTATCCTTAATACACCTCACTTGAACTAGGTCTTTACTTCTCCTATCTCTTTGGTTGGCTAACTTATACATACATCTTTCACCTTCTTTGGTATCTAATCTATTGTATATATCACTAAAAGCTAAATTTTTTGCATCATATATTGCTTTCTTAGAATCTCTATAGGCCACTTTATATCTTTCCCAATTCTCCAAGTTTTACATCTAAACCAAGTTTTATAACAATGCTTCTTATTTCTTATCTTTTCTTACACACTTTGACTCCACCACTAACTATTTTTATTATAAGAAATTTTTCCTTTTGATTCTCCAAGCACATTCTTTTGCAACTTGCTTAATTTCACTTGCTACTTTTCCCACATAACATTAATTTCCTTATGAACATCTCAAATTCTAAGCTCTTGTAGCTTGCTCTTAAAATTATTTTTATTTGTGTTCTTTAAGTATCCCCATCTAATCCTAGGACAATAATTTGATTTATTTTTCCTCTTACAATCTTTCAACTTAAAATCTAAAACTAACAATCGATGTTGGGTACTTAACTTTCACTTGGAATGACCTTACAATCTTTACAATCTAAAGGATCTATTTTTCTTATTAGAGAATAATCAATCTAAGTTTTACTAGATCCATTTTTATAAGTAATAATATGTTCATCTTTTTCTTAAATAAAGTATTAGCAACTACAAAATCATAAGCTAAAACAAAATTTAATATAGTCCTACCTTCTTATCACTCCAAATCCATAACCACCATGAATACTTTTAAAATCTTCTACCACTCTACCAACATGTCCATTTAAATCTCCTCAATAAATACTTTTTCTTCAAGAGGTATCTTTTGTATTAATCCCTCTAATTCATTCTAAAATTTTTTCTTTTGAGCATACATCCAAACCTACTTGAGGAGTATAAACACTTATAACATTGATAATCTTAGTATCAACAATAATCTTTAAAGCTATAATTCTTTCTCCACATCTATTAATATTTATAACATTATCTTTCAAACTTTTATCTATAATCACACCTACACCATTTCTAGTTTGACTTCTACCTGAATACCAAAGATTAAAACCTAAACTATCAAATTTCCTGGTCTTCTCCCAACCCATTTAGTTTCTTGAACACATAAAATATTTATCTTTCCATGAACCATAATATCTATTAATTCCATTAATTTACGTAGAGTATCTATATTCCAAGTTCTAACCTAATTCTAGTTTCATGGACTAACTTCTTTACGCATCCATCCATAAAGTGGGAACCCTTATTTAACACTACACTGGGCAATCATTGCACATTTTTCATTGTATTCAAGCCATACTATGCATCACTTCCAAGGGACACCCTAACATTAACACAATGATTTAAAGGATTCATGTCATGATTATTTTGACAAGTTTTATGCTGGTTGTCGACTACCTATAACCCTCCACTTTTCACATCTAGACTTGGGACCAAAAGGTAAACCAATAAAGAAAAAAAAAGACAAAACTAAAAAAACCCAAAAGATAGCAAGCGGAAGAATCCATAGTTCCAAAAGAACCTCTAAAGAGATGAAGATCCATAAGAAAAGGAAACACGCAACCTACAGACAACTCCATCCATCTAAGAAAAAATAGACCATCAATAAGACTCTAGCTCCCTCCAAGAAGAAGAAGAGACCAACTGAAAAATAGAACCTACACTGCAACTGCAAGAAATCTCAACCATAAGGAGATCAGAAAACATAAAGAGAAAAAAACTCAGCTTAGATATGAGGGAAGAAGGATAATCACAATAATGAGGAGCATCAAATCCTAAGTGTATCCATAAAGTGTTACAAATAGGAAAAGTCACCATACAAAAAATCAAAGAAAAAATCCATCATATCATCATAGCCATCCCAAAAGAAAAACATGAACCTATCATAATAGCCACCCAACCAAAGAAAAGTGAAGCTAAAATAGAAAGAGAGGAGAGCAATAAATGAAATTAACGAAGGAAATCCCAACAAAACCAATTATGAACACCTCTTAAAAAGGGAAAAAGATCACTGACAAGAAAAGAGCCCTCAAAAGACAAAAGAGAGCCACGATCAAAGCCACCAAGCACCAAATAGAGCCCACAACCTCAAGCCCACCAAGGCAACTAAAGGAAGAAAATAGCCAATAGATAGCCACACAATAGCACCCAAGAAAAGTAGCCAGAAGAACAAGAGAGAAAAAAACAAGAAGGAAAAAAGCTAAAATAAACAACTAAACATCAACCAATAGACAAACCACATGCCAAGGAAAAAGCCAACCTACCACCAACAAAAGAGCAAAGCACCAACCAAGAAGGCAAATATAGGAATAAAACCACACAAAACCAATATGAAGGGCACAAAAAACCCCAAAAACAAGAAGCCAAAATCACCAAGCTAGAAGGGGAAAATTAAAGCCAATACTCTAGCTAGAAGAAAACACATAGAAAAACCAATAGAGAAAAAACCAAAAAAAAAAAAACCTCCCAAGGATAGGAGAGATTATTTCCAAGAAGCTTTGGAATGAGTAACCCTCAATGAGGAGGGGCATAAATCTGAACACTTTTTTCTTTTCTTCTTTTAAACAATTTTATAGCCATGTCCTTTCTCCAAAAATCTCCTTTCAAAAATGAATCAGTATTATTATAAAAGGCATAGGGATCAGTAGAAGCTATCAATTTCAAAGAAGAGCATTCAAAATCATCCACAATAATAGACAAAGGAAAATCAAAAATAGTATGCATTTCAGAATCAGAAGTGAAAGAAGGAGCAAGAATAGCTTTATTAAGAAGACAATTATCAATATTTTCACTTTCCAACAAAATCTAAGAGTCCCCTCTATCTTCACTCATAAAAGAAAGAGAAGCATAATCCATATTTTCAATACAATCTTCATGTAAGGGATTAAAATAAGATTCAAATCCCATAGAAACACATATCATATTACTAAAATTCTAAACCTAATTACTAGCCATAGAAAAATCATCATTTTGAACTGAAACATAACAATTCAAAATGAGAAAATTATCACAAGTATCTAAATTTTATTTTTTAAAGAAGGATCACCAATATTAACAAGATTGTAGGACCGAGTTAAAATATTAGAAATAAGAACATTCTTTTCACCACCATTCTCAATCAAAGAAAAGAAATAGTCTCTTTCCCAAGATCTAAAGCAAACATAGGAGAAAGAGAAACAACATCCAATTGATTGGAAGAAAATGGTGTTAGCATCAACAATATTCAAACCATCATCATGAAAGGACTTATACATCATCCAAACCATTAGAATCATTAACCATAGCCTCTAAAGTCTTCCCTTTAAGAGAATCATCAAAAGAAACACTTAGAGCATGATTATTAGTTAAAACATTTTCAAAAACATCAAAATTACCTTTCACATCAGACAAATCATTAATAGGTAAAACTTTTTTAGAAGATTCAGAAATCTGGTTTTGCAAAACATCAAAATTTTGAAAACTAGATTTTCCTTTATCCAACTTGAGAGAATCATCAATTTTTTAAACAATTGAATTCTTACTGATTTTCTTCCTAAGAGAGGGATGAGTAATAAAGCATTCAGAAATTTCATGCCCATGAATCTTACAATGATTACAAAAAATGGGAAAGTTCTCAAAAACAACTTTTTTTAAAATAACCACATTTCTTCAAACCCAACCAAATTTCTTTCGAGATATTTTTTAGTAATTTCAATCTCTACAAGAGTTCTAGCAACATATCTGGTCAAGAAGCGTTGTTTCTTGATCAACTTGCAAGGTTGACCAAAATTAAACCAATAGCATAAAAAAATCTAATGATTAAATAGATGAATCAAGTTAGGTACATAAATCCAAATGGGAACAATAGGAGACTCTTCATTAACATCAAACATAGGTGTCCATTTCAGAATATGCATTTGATAATTAAAAACATAGTGAATGCCTAAAAAATTCTTTGTAATCAAGGTCATTAGAAAGTTTAATCAGAACATGCCTTGCAACAATCAGCCTAATAGAAAAAGAACAGATAAATTTAAGCTATGAGAAAAAGAACAAATATTATCCATCTTTGGCCATTTAATTGAAAACTTTCCAATCAAAGAAAAGAAAAAGGCTCATTATCATTCAATATCCTCATCAAAATCATAATTGTGGAGTACCTTTAAAGTCATATGAATCAAATTCAAGGAGGCTGGGTGGAGGAATTCTTACCAGCTAAAGCCTCTTTAACAGATTTAGTAATAGCCGATAATTTAATGGTAGGATTACCCAAAAATTTGATGCCCTAGCGAGATCCATCGGCACATGGGATTTACCCCATGGATTTGAAGAAGCTGATGCCATGAGTCACAATGTCGTGACAAGAACAAGTTGAGATTGGCCCAAGGCCAACAATTAATAGGGAATCCAAGAGAGAAAGCACTCAAAAACTAACCAAGAACATGATAGATCTCAAAATGCCAATAATAGGTTTAGTTTAGTTTTAGGGTATAGGTTTTAGGTTTAGTGTTTATTAGTTATTATTAGCTTTTAGTTTTGGTTATTATTAGTTTATTATTAGTTTTATGTTAAGTTTACTTAGTTTAGTTTTAGTTAAGTTATTAGTTTAGTTTTATTAGTTTTAGTTTTAGTTAATATTATTTTTTCTTAGTTTAGTGGTTAGTTTATTAGTTTATTTAGTTTATTTGTTTATTGGGTTTAGTTTATCTTAATTTATTTATTACTTATTGTTAGTTAGTTTAGTTATTAGTTAGTTATTATTAGTATATGGTTTTATTATTATTTAGGTTTTAGTTACTTTTAGTTAGTGGTTTAGTTTTATTAGTTTAGTTTTATTAGTTTATTATTAGTTTATTAGTTTATAGTTTAGTTATGGGTTTAGGTTTATTAGTTTATTATTATTAGGTTTTTAGTTTAGTTTATGGTTTAATTTTTTTATGTTATTTTATTATTATTATTATTAGTTAGTTAGTTGGTTTATTATTAGTTTTATTTAGTTTAGTTTTTTCTTTAGTTTATTATTATTATTATTATGTTTATGTTTTATTAAGTTTTATTATTATTATTTAGTTTATTTATTTAGTTAGGGTTTAGGGTTTAGTTATTTTGTTATTTATTAGTTAGTTTATTAGTTAGTTTTATTATTAGTTTATTAGTTTAGTTAGTTAGTTATTTTATTATTATTATTTATTATTCTTATTTAGTTTAGTTAGTTAGTTTATTAGTTTTATTATTATTAGTTTTAGTTTATTAGTTTGTTTATTTTTTAGTTTATTAGTTATTGGTATATTAGTTATTAGTTTTGGGTTATTAGTATTATTATTAGTTTTATTTAGTTTTTTATTAGTTTTTTTAGTTATTATTAGTTATTTGGTTTTAGTTATTTTATGGTTTATCAGTTTTATTAGTTAGTTATTAGTTAGTTTTAGTTTAGTTTTTAGTTTATTATTAGTTTATTAGTCTTTTTAGTTTATTGTTTGTTATTATTATTAGTTTTATTAGTTTAGTTATTAGTATTTTACTTTAGTTTAGTTTTTATTATTAGTTTTATTATTATTAATTTTTTATTAATTTGGGTTTTAATTATTTGGTTTATTTAGTTTTTATTATTATTATTATTATTATTATTATTATTATTATTATTATTTTTTTAGTTAATTTATTATTAGTTATTTATTTAGTTAGTTTAATTATTATTGGTTTATTATTATTTAGTTAGTTATTATTAGTTTTATTAGTTTTTTTATTTAGTTTATTATTATTTATTAGTTTAGTTAGTTTAGTGTTTAGTTTAGTTTAGTTTTAGTTTTTTATTATTCAATTTATTATTATTATTAGTTTAGTTTAGTTAGTTTTTATGTTATTTGGTTTTATTATTATTTAGTGTTTTTTAAGTTATTATTCATTTTTAGTTTAGTTTATATTTTATTATATTAGTTATTAGTTTAGAAAGTTTTATTAGTTTATTATTATTAATTTGTTTATTGTGTTTGTTAATTATTATTAGGTTTAGTTTATTTATTTATTTATTTATTATTTATTTATTATTATTATTATTAGTTTAGTTATTAGTTTTATTTAGTTTAGTTTATTATTATTTTTATTGGTTTAGTGTTAGTTGTTATTTATTATTTAATTTTAGTTTATTAGTTTTTAGTTTTATTATTAGTTTTAGTTTTTATTATTAGTTAGTTATTTATTAAGTTAGTTATGTTTAGTTTAGTTTATTATTAGTTATTATTATTAGTTAGTTATTTATTAGTTTAGTTTAGTTAGTTTATTAGTTTATTTGGTTATTAGTTTGGGTTTAATTTTTTTTTTTATTAGTTTTATTAACTTAGTTTATTTTTTAGTTTTATTTGTGGGGTTTTTTGTTTATGTTTAATTTAGTTATTAGTTTGTTTATTAGTTTTGTAGTTATTTTATTAGGTTATTAATTTTTTAGTTATTATTTAGTTAGTTTAGTTTAGTTAGTTTTAATAGTTTTTAATTTTGTTTATTATTAGTTTTTTTATTTATTATTAGTTTATTAGTTTTAGTTTTAGTTAGTTTAGTTTTGTTTTTTATTAGTTTCTTTTTAGGGTTTAGGGTTTGGAGTTTAAGGTTTTAGGGTTTATGCTTTAGGGTTTAGGGTTAGTTTTAGGGTTTAGCATTTAGGGTTAGGGTATTTTTATTTTTTTATTTTTTTATTTTTTTATTTTTAGGGTTTTGGGTTTAGGGTTTAGAGTTTAGGGTTTAGGGTTTAGGTTCATGGTTTAGGGTTTAGGTTTTAGTTTAGGTTTGGGTTTTAATTTTTTAGGAGAATAAATTCATATTCAATATTTCTTCTTTTTTAATTTCATCCAAGTAACACACCAAGTTCTCTAACACAAGAGACAACATAGATAAAAATGAGCACACATAAACAAATCAAAACCCTAAATATAACTAGAACCATCTCTACACAGTTTTATGGGATCATCGATTTTCTTGATTTCTAGTTCCCATCGAACCATCGGCTTCAGTGGTGGGATCCACCATCATATCCGATCTCTCCCTCCACCACCCACTGTAACCTCACGCTCCTCTTGCCTCCATAACCTACTCCAACCACCTCCTCCATATCCACACCTCAGATCCCACCACTTGCTCATCCTCCTTCACCTCCACCATAGATAGGTTTTTGATGTTTATCAGGTTTATTCTTAGGGTTTAGCTTTAGGTTTAGGTTTATTAGGTTTTAGGGTTTAAGTTTACTTTTTAATTTATTTAGTTAAATTAAGTTTAGGTTTATGGTTTGGTGTTTAGGGTTTAGGGTTTGGATTTTAGGGCTTAAGGTTTAGGTTTAGGGTTTACAGTTTTAAAGTTTATGATTTTAAGGTTTAGGGTTTAGGGTTAGGGTTAAGGTTAGGGTTTAGGCTTTAGGGTTTAGGGTTTAAGGTTTAAAATTTAGGGATTAGGGTTTAGGGTTTAGAGTTTAGGGTTTAGGATTGTAGGTTTAGTTTTGTAGGTATAGGGGTTAGGGTTAGTTTTGTTGTTTAGGCTTTTTTTTTTAAAATTAAGTAAACCATAGGTTTAGGTTTATTTGGTTTATTTATTTTATTTTTTATTTAGGTTTATTTTTTATTTTTTTAGTTTAGTTTATTTATTTTAGGTTTTTTATTTTAGTTTATTTTTGAGGTTTAGGTTTATGTTTACGTTTATTTTTTAGTTGAGTTTTTTTTAGGTTTAGTTTTATTTTTATTTTTAGGTTTAGGTTTAGGTTTTTATTTTATTTTTTTAGGATTAGGTTTTAGGTTTTTATTTTAGGTTTATTTTTAGGTTTTATTTTTTTAGCTTAGGTTTAGGTTTACTTTAGTTGAGTTTTATTTTTATTTTAGTTTATTTGACTAAGGTTTTATTTTTTATTTTTTAGTTTAGGTTTAGGTTAAGGTATTTATTTTATTTTTTTAGGTTTATTTTTAGTTTATTTTATTTAGTTTAGGTTTATGTTCAGGTTTAGTTTATCTTAAGTTTAGGTTTAGGTGTTATTTATTTTAGTTTATTTTAGGATTATTTTATTTTATTTATTTTATTTTTATTTTAGGTTTAATTTTTTTAGTTTAGGGTTTAGGTTTTATTTTTTCTTTATTTTTAGGTTTATTTTTTAGGTTTTGGTTTTTATTTAGTTTTATTTTATTTTATTATAGGTTTATTTTATTTTTATTTTACATTTAGTTTTATTTTATTTAGATTTTTTAATTCTTGGGTTTATTTTATTTTCTAGTTAAGTTTATGTTTTTATTTATCTTATTTTAGTTTATTTTTATTTTAATTTTATTTTATTTTTTTAGGTTTTAGTTTAGGTTTTTATTTTATTTTAATTTTTTATTTAGGTTTAGGTTTATTTTTTATTTAGTTTAGGTTTTTTAGGTTTTAGAGTTAGGGTTTAGGGTTTAGGGTTTAGTGTTTTAGAGTTTAGGTTTAGGGTTTAGGGTTTTAGGCTTTAGTGTTTAGGGTTAGGGTTTAGGGTTTAGGGTTTAGTGTTTAAGCTTTAGGGATTAGGGTTTTAAGGTTTAGTGTTTAAGGTTTAGGGTTTAGGTTTGGGTTAGCTTAGGTTTCAGGGTTAATTTAGGGTTTAGGGTTTATTTAGGGTTTAGGGCTAAGGGCTTTAGAGTTTTAGGGTTTTAGGTTTAGGGTTTAGGGTTTAGGGTTTACAGTTGAGGGTTTAGGGTTAGGGTTTAGGGTTGTAGGTTTAAGGTTTAGGGTTAGTTTTATGATTTGGGGTTTAGGGTTTAGGGTTTTTTTTTAAAAATTAAGTAAACTAGTAGGTTTAGGTTTATCTAGTTTATTTAGTTTATTTTTTGCTTTATTTTTATTTTATTTACTTTAGTTTATTTATTTTAGTTTAGTTTTTTATTTTAGTTTATTTTTTAGGTTTAGGTTTTGGTTTATGTTTATTTTTTAGTTTAGTTTTATTTTTATTTTATATTTTAAGTTTAGTTTTATTTTTTATTTTTAGGTTTAGGTTTAGGTTTTATGTTTTTATTCTAAGTTTACTTTTAGGTTTTATTTTTTAGTTTAGGTTTAGTTTTATTTTTAGTTTATTTTATTTTATTTTGTTTAGTGTTTATGTTTAGTTTATTTTAGGTTTAGGTTTAGGTTTTATTTGTTTTAGTTTAGGTTTAGGTTTATATTATTTTGTTTATTTGAGGTTTAGTTTTTTTTTAGTTTAGGGTTTAGATTTATTTTATTTTTTATTTTTAGGTTTTATTTTAAGTTTATTTTTAGGTTTAGGTTTTTATTTAGTTTTTATTTTATTTTATTTTATGTTTATTTTATTTTATTTTATTTATTTTATTTTATTTAGTTTTATTTTATTTAGTTTATTTTATTTTTTTTGTTTAGTTTTGGTTCTTATTTATTTTATTATAGTTTAGCTTTTAATTTTTATTTTATTTTATTTTTAGGTTTAGGTTTAGATTTAGGTTTAGTTTTAGTTTAGGTTTTATTTTATTGTATTTTTTATTTTATTTATGTTTAGTTTTTTTTTTAGGTTTTATTTAGTTTGCATTTTACCTTTTAGGTTTTTAGGGTTTAGGGTTTAGGGTTTATGGTTTATGGTTTATGGTTTGGGGTTTAGGGTTTAGGGTTTAGGGTTCAGGGTTTATGGTTAGGGTTTAGGGTTTAGGGTTTAGGGTTTTAGGATTTAGGGTTTGGGGTTTAAGGTTTAGGGTTTTTAGGGTTTAGGGTTTAGGGTTTTGGTTTAGGTTTTAGGTTTAGGGTTCAAGTTTTAATTTAGGTTTAAGGGTTTTTAGTTTTTTTGTTAATAAATAATAAATTCATATTCAACATTTCTTCTTTTGGAATTCATCAACCAAGTAACACACCAAGTTTTCTGAGACACAGGCAACAACAAAGTTCAAAAATGAGCACATATATTGCAAATCCAAAACCCTAGGTAACTAGAATCGTCTCTACTGTAAAGACACAGTTCCATAAGCAGCATTTTATATTGGACGTTCTTCAATTTCTCCAGTTCCCATCAAAACCACCTCGGCTTCTCGAGTAGCGGGATCCACCATCATATCCTTGATCTCTCCCCCCGTCACCATGATGGTTGTAAACCGTCACTCCTCTCACCACCACCACCACTACTCACCACCCTCCATATTCACTAGCGTCCATATCCCCACCACCACTCGATAAGCCACCTCCGCCTTCACCTCCACGGATCTAGGATCTGGTTGTGCATGTTCTTGTCATCAAGGTTCTGCCCATTCTTAGGGTTTCGATTTAGGTTTAAGTTTATTAGGTTTTAGGGCTTAGGATTATTTTATAATTTATTTAGTTACTTTAGGTTTAGGTTAAAGGTTTGGGGTTTAGGATTTTGGGTTTACGGTTAGGGTTTAGGGTTTAAGGTTTATGGTTTATGGTTCAGAGTTTATGGTTTTAGCATTTATGCTTTAAGGAGTTAAGGTTTAGGGTTTAGTGTTTTTGGCGTTTAGGGTTTAGGGTTTAAAGTTGAAGATTTAGGGTTTAGGGTTTACGATTTATGGTTTAGTGTTTGGGATTTTGGGTTTAAGTTTTTTTTTTTTAAAAAAATTAAGTAAACCAGTAGGTTTAGGTTTATCTAGTATATTAAGTTTATTTTTAAATTTTTTAGTTTACTTTATTTTTTAGTTTTATTTAGGTTTATTTTTTATTTATATTTAGTTTAGCTTATTTATTTTATGTTTATTTATTTTATTTTGGTTTTTTATTTTAGTTTATCTTTTAGGTTTAGGTTTAGGTTTAAGTTTATTTTTTTAGTTGAGTTATTTTTATTTTTTAGGTTTAGGTTTTATTTTTTATTTTAGGTTTAGGTTTAGGTTTTTATTATATTTTTTTAGGTTTAGGTTTTAGGTTTTTATTTTATGTTTATTTTAGGCTTTTTTTTTATTTAGGTTTAGGTTTATTTTTAGTTTATTTTATTTTATTTTGTCTAGGTTTAGGGTTAGGTTTAGTTTATTTTAAGTTTAGGTTTAGGTTTTATTTATTCTAGTTTAGTTTATTTTAGTTTAGGTTTAGGTTTATTTTATTTTGTTTATTTTATTTTTATTTTAGGTTTAGGTTTTTTTTATTTTAGGTTTAGGTTTTATTTTCATTTATTTTTAGGTTTATTTTTTAGGTTTAGGTTTTCATTATAATTTATTTTAGGTTTATTATATTTTTATTTTACATTTATTATTTATTTTATTTAGTTTTTTTATTCTTATGTTTATTTTATTATTTAGTTAGGCTTAAGTTTTTATTTATTAGATTTTACTTTATTTTTACTTTTTAATTTATTTTATTTTTAGGTTTAGGACTAGGTTTTAGTTTAGGTTTTATTTTATTTTATTTTATTATTATATTTAGGTTTAGGTTTTTTATTTATTTTATTTTTAGGTTTTATTTAGTTTAGGTTTAGGTTTTTAGTTTTTTAGGGTTTAGGGTTTAAGGTTTATGGTTTAGGGTTTAGGGTTTCAACATTTAGGGTTTTAGCATTTAGGATTTAAGGTTAGGTATTAGGGTTTAGGGTTTTTAGGGTTTAGGGTTTAAGATTTACGGTTAGCTTAGGGTTTAGGGTTAGTTTAGGCTTTAGGGTTTAAGGTTTACGGATTAGGCTTTAAGGTTTAGGGTTTTTAAGGTTTAAGGTTCAAGATTTAGGGTTTAGGGTTTAGGGTTTTTAGGGTTTATGATTTAGGGTTTAGGGTTAGCTTTGGGTTTAAGGTTAGTTCAGGGTTTAAGTTTAAGGTTTAGTGTTTAGGCTTTAGGGTTTAGGGTTTTTAGGGTTTAAGGTTTAGGGTTTAGGTTAGTTTAGAGTTTAGGGTTTAGGGTTTTAGAGTTTAGGGTTTAGGGTTTTAGGGTTTAGGGTTTTATTAGGGTTTAGGGTTTTAGGGTTTTAGGTTTAAGTTTAGGGTGTTAGGTTTAGGGTTGTAGTTTATGGTTTAGGGTTTAGAATTGATTTTAGGGTTTAGGCTTTAGGATTTAGAGTTTAGGGTTTTGTGTTTAGGGTTTAGGGTTTTTTTAAATTAAGTAAGCTAGTAGGTTTAGATTTATTTAATTTATTTTTTTAGTTTCATTTATTTTATTTTATTTTATTATTTTGCTTTATTTTTTTTTTTATTTAGGTTTAAGTTTATTCATTTTAGTTTAGGTTTTTCATTTTAGTTTATTCTATAGGTTTATGTAGGTTTATGCTTATTTTAGTTTAGTTTTATTTTATTTTATTTTTAAGGTTTAGGTTTCATTTTATTTTAGGTCTATGTTTAGGTTTATGTTCTATTTTTTTAGGTTTAGGTTTTAGTTTTTTTATTTTAGGTTTATTTTTAGGTTTTATTTTTTAGTTTAGGTTTAGGTTTATTTCTAGTTTATTTTATTTTATTTAGTTTAGGGTTTAGGTTATTAGTTTATTTTAGGTTTAGGTTTAGGTTTTATTATTTTAGTTTAATTTATTTTAGCTTAAGTTTAGGTTTATTTTATTTTACTTATTTTAGGTTTAGATTTTATTTTTTATTATTTTTAGATTTATTTTTAAGTTTTAGGTTTTTATCTAGTTTTTATTTTATTCTATTTTAGGTTTTTTTTAATTTTATGTTTGGGTATTATTTTAGGGTTTAGGGTTTTTTAGTTTATGGTTTAGGGTTTTGGGTTAAGGCTAGTTTAGGGTTTAGGGTTTAGGGTTTAGGGTTTAGGTTCGTTTAGGGTTTAGGGTTTATGTTAGTTTACAGTTTAAAGTTTAGGGTTTAGGGTTTAGGGTTTAAGGATTAGGGTTTAGGGTTTATGGTTTTAGGGTTTTTAGGGTTTAAGGTTTCAGGTTTAGGTTTTCATTTAGGTTTTAAGGTTTAGGATTTAAGATTTTTTTAATAGAAAAGAAATTCAGATTCAACATTTGATTTCATCAACCAAGTAGCAGACCAAGTTTTCTAAGATATAAGTGACATACATAAAAAATGAGCATGCATAGAGCAGATCAAATACCCTAGATAACTAGAATCATCTCTAATGTAAAGACACAATTCCATAAGCAGCTGATTGGATCGACCATTCTTCAATTTCTTTCATTCCCATCAGACCACCCTCACCTACAGTAGCGGGATCCTCCATCATATCCCACGATCTATCCCCAGCCTGGTTTAACCTCTTTGCTCCTCGCCTCCATATTACCATCTCCATATCCATTGCACCTCTAGATCCATCACCTCGATCCTCAACCTTGATCACTCCATAACCTCCATCCATCCATCCACACACTTCCATTGGGTTGGGGTTTAGGTTTAGGGTTAGGGTTTAGGGTTTAGGGTTTAAGGTATATTTTTTAGGCTTTAGGCTTTAGAGTTTTTAAGACTTAGGGTTTAGGGATAGCTTAGGGTTTAGGGTTAGTTTAGGTTTAGGGTTTAGGGTTTAGAGTTTTAGGTTTAGGGCTTAGTGTTTAGGTTTAAGGTTTAGGGTTTAGGGTTTAGGGTTTAGGTTTAGGGTTTAGGGTTCAACGGTTTAGGGTTATTTAGGGTTTTAGGTTTAGAGTTTAAGGTTTAGGGTTTAGGGTTTAAGGTTTAGGGTTTTTAGGGTTTAGGGTTAGGGTTTAAGGTTTAGGGTTTTTATCTATTTATTTTTTTAAATTTTTTTTAATTTTTTTTTTAAATTAAGTAAATCTATAGGTTTAGGATTATTTAGTTTATTCTTTATTAATTTTAGTTTATTTTTTTATTTTTATTTAGGTTCATTTTTGTTTCTACTTAGTTTAGTTTATTTATTTTAAGTTTATTTAGTTTAGTTTAGGTATTTTATTTTAGTTTATTTTTTGGGTTTAGGTTTATGTTTATTTTTTTGCTTACTTTTATTTTTATTTTATTTTTTAGGTTTAGGTTTTATATTTTATTTTAGGTTTAGGTTTAGGCTTTTATTTTATTTTTTTAGGTTTAGGTTTTAGGTTTTTATTTTAGGTTTATTTTTAGGTTTTAATTTCAATTTTGGTTTTAAGTTTATTTTTAGTTTATTTTATATTATTTAGTTTTGGTTTAGGTTTAGGTTTAGTTTATTTTAGGTTAAGGTTTAGGTTTTATTTATTTTAGTTTAGTTTATTTTAGTTTTGGTTTATTTTATTTTGTTTATTTTATTTTTATTTTAGGTTTAAGTTTTTTTTAATGTAGGTTTACATTTTACATTTAGGTTTTTTTTTTAGTTTTATTTTATTTTATTTTAGGTTTAATTAATGTTTATTTTAGGTTTAGTTCTTATTTTATTTAGTTCTTTTTATTTTTAGGTTTATTTTATTTTTAGTTTAGTTTAGGTTTTTATTTATTTTATTTTAGTGTAGTTTTTTTTATAATTATTTGGTTTAGGTTTAGTTTTAATTTTAGGTTTAGGTTTTAGTTTAGGTTTTTATTTTATTTAGGTTTTAGGTTTTATTTATATTTTATTTTTTAGGTTTTATTTAGTTTAGGTTTAGGTTTTTTTAGTTTTTTAGGTTTGGTTTAGGTTTAGCTTAGGTTTAAGTTTGGGGTTTAGGGTTTAGGGTTTAGGTTTAGGTTTAGAGTTTAGGTTTAGGGTTTAAGTTTATGATTTAGGTTTAGGTTTAGGTTTAGGTTTCAGTTTAGGTTTAGGTTGAAGTTTAGGTTTAGGGTTTAGGTTTAGGTTAGTTTAGTATTTTAGTTAGTTTAGGGGATTTAAGTTAGATTTAGGTATAGTTTAGAGTTTAAGTTTAGAGTTTCTTAGGTTTTAGGTTTAGACAAGTTTAGTTTAAGTTTAGGTTTAAGTTTAGGTTTAGGTTAAGTTTAAGTTTAGGTTTTAGAGTTAAGTTTAGATTTAGGTTTAGGTTTAGGTAGTTTAAGTTTTAGGTTTAAGTTTAAGTTTAAGTAGGTTTAGGTTTAGGTTTAGTTTAAGTTTAGGAGTTTAGGAGTTTTAAGTTTAGAGTTTAGTTAAGTTTAGTTTTAGTTAGTTTATTTAGGTTTAAGTTTATTTACTAGGTTTAGATTTAGTTTAGTTTAGGTTTTAAGTTTGATTTGGGTTTAAGTTTAGGTTTAGAGTTTAGGGTTTTAAGTTTAGGTTTAGTTTTAGGTTTAGGGTTTAGATTTATTTAGGTTAGGTTTAGGGTTTAGGTTTAAGTTTAAGTTTAGGTTTAGGGTTTAGGGTTTAGGTTTAGGTTTAGGGTTTGATTTAGGTTTAGGTTTAAGTTTAGGTTTAGGTTTAGCATTTAGGTTTAGGTTTAATTTTAGGGTTTAGGATTTGGTGTTTTAGGGTTTAGGGTTTAGGGTTTTAGGTTTATGGTTTAGGGAATTTAGTTTAGTTTTAGGTTTAGTTTATGTTTAGGGTTTAGGTTTAGTGTTTAGTTTAGGTTTAACATTTTAGATTTGTTTAGTAGGTTTATGGTTTTAGGAATGTTTAGGGTTTAGTGTTTAGGGTTTATGGTTTTAGGAATTAGGGTTTAGTTTTAGGTTTATGATTTAGGTTTTGTTTTTTTAGGTTTTGTTTAAGAGAATAAATTAATATTCAACATTTCTTCTTTTGATTTCGCCAACCAAGTAGCGCACCAAGTTTTCTAAGACATAAGCAATGACATAGATAAATAATGATCATGCATAGAGAAAATCAAAAACAATAGATAACTAAAACTATCTCTACTGTAAAGACACAGTTCCATAAACAACAGATTTGATCAGCCATTCTTCAGTTTCTCCAATTCCCATCAAAAGCACCACCACCTCTCGAGTAGCAGGATCCGCCATCATATCCCCAATCCATCCCTCCGCATCCACCACAACTGTAACCTCCATCACTCCTCCCCCCCCAAACCAACTTGTTAGACCACCACCTCCATATCCATGACCTCCAAATCTCCCACACCATAATGATAAGCGCCTCCACCTTTTCATAATGTCAAATCTAGACTAAATGACACTAACATTCATCAAGGTTCTACCCATTATTAAGGTTTAGGAAGTTTAGGTTTTTTTTAGGGGTTTTAGGGTTTACATTTATTTTTTTTATTTATTTAGTTTCTTTTGGTTTAGGTTTAGCATTTAGGGTTTAGGGTTTAGGGTTTAGGGTTTAGGGTTAGGGTTTAAGGATTAGGGTTTAGGGTTTTGGGTTTATTTTTTGGGTTTAAGTTTTAGGTTTTAGGTTTTAGGGTTAGGGTTTAGGATTAGAATTATTTAGTTTAGTTTTGTTTAGGCTTTAGGGTTTAGGTTTAGGGTTTAGGGTTAGGTTTAGGTTAGTTTAGGTTTAAGTTTAGGGATTGGTGTTTTAGGGTTTAGGGTTAGGTTTGTGTTATAGTTATGATTTAGGGTTTAGGGTTTAGGATTTAGGGTTTTGGGTTTAGGTTGTAGTTTAGGTTTAATTAGGGTTTGGTTTAGGTTTATTTAGCTAATTTAGTTTTTTTTTATTTAGCTTGAACTTTAATTTTATTTAGTTTATTTTATTTATTTTAGGTTTACTTATTTTAGTTTAGGTTTTTTATTTAGTTTATTTCTTTGGTTTTGGTTTAGGTTTAGGTTTATTTTTTATTTTAGTTTTATTTTTATTTTATTTTTTAGGTTTTGGTTATATTTTTTATTTTTAGGTTTAGGTTAACATTTTTTTTTGTTTTTTTTAAGTTGATGTTTTAGGTTTTTATTTTTGATTTATTTTTCAGTTTTATTTTTTAATTTATGTTTAGGTTTCTTTTTAGTTTATTTTATTTTATTTTATTTAGTTTAGGTTTATGTTTAGGTTTAGGTTTTATTTATTTTAGTTTAATTTATTTTAGTTTAGGTTTAAGTTTATCTTATTTTTATTTTAGGTTTATGTTTTTTTTTAGTTTAGGGTTTATGTTTCATTTTTTATTACTTTTTAGATATTTTTAGGTTTATTTTTTAGGTTTAGGTTTTTATTTTATTTTTATTTTATTTTATTGTAGGTTTATTTTATTTTTATTATGGTATAGTTTTTATTTTATTTAGGTATTTCCTGTTTTAGTTTAGTTTAGGTTTTTATTTATTTTATTTTAGTTTAGTTTTTATTTTCTTTTTATTATCTTTTTAGGTTTAGGTTTATGTTTAGGTTTAAGTTTATGTTTTAGTTAAGGTTTTTATTTTATTTTATTTTGGTTTAGGTTTTTTATTTTATTTTATTTTTAGGTTTTATTTAGTTGAGGTTTAAGTTTTTTATCTTTTAGGGTTTTGGGTTTAAGGTTGAGGGTTTATGTTTTAGGGTTTATCGTTTAGGGTTTAGGGTTTTAGGGTTTAGTGTTTAGGGTTTAGGGTTTAGGATTTTTAGGGTTTAGGGTTTAGGTTTTAGGTTTAGGGTTTAGGTTTTAGTTTAGGACTTATGATTTTTGGTTAATTATTTTTAATAGAGAATAAATTAGATTCAACTTTTCTTCTTTTGATTCATCAACCAAGTAACAATTTATGTTTCTAAGAGAAGCAATGACATTGATAAAAAATGAGATCCACATAGAGGAAATCAAAATCCTAGATAATTAGAATCGTCTCTCTTGTAAAGATAGTTCATAGCTAGATCAGTTGGCCATTTTTTTTAGTTTCTCTAGTTCCATCAAAACCACCCGACTCTGGTGGGATCACCATTTCCCAATCTCTCCCACCACCACCACTTTTTAACCTTCATCGCTCTCACCTCCATACCAACCTTCTTGACCACCACCTCCATATCCACCTCTAGATCCCCACCATGCGATAATTTCCTCTCCTTTGCCTCCGCAGATCTAGGCAGGCACGGTTGGGTGATGTTCTAGTCAAGGTTTTGCCAATTCATAGGGTTTTTTTAAATGAAAAGTGGGAGAATTTTATTGCCAAAAAGAAAGGGATACAAGGTCCTTAAGGGGATAAATCTCTAAACTACTACTCAAAGAGCTACAATTAGCCAAAAGAGATAAATCCCCAAATTATTACAAGAAAACAAAACCTAAAGAAAGAAAAGACAAAAACTAAGAAAGAAATAGCACAAAATTCCAAAAAAGAGTAGCTAAAGACATCTATATCCTGAAATCTTCTAAGAGATACACAAACCACCAACAGCCCTAAAACAAGCCACAACCCTGCAAAGAACTTAAGATAGAGAAAATCATCTAGAAATAAGGACAAGTTAAGTACACAAAAGGAACAAAATGATAAAAATCTTGGATAAGGCTTAGGTTCAGTCACATTCATCTCAAGGGGCAACAGGATATGTGAGTATCCAAACTTTGAAAGAAGGGTTACAATCACATATGGTGCTACTAGCCAAAAAGATAATAGGAAACATCATATCATAGCCAACTTACCTGATTAAACCAAATAATGAGCCATCCAAGTTCTAGTATTTATCATCAAGATTAAATAGGTAACTAACCCACAAAACATCTAGCCAAACCAAAGCAAAGAAACCAACCAAACAAGATAGAAGCCAAGAAACAACTATCATCAAAGCCACCAAAAACAAACAAAGACAAAAGGTAAAGAACCAAAAATTTTGCATATCCACCAACCAACATCAATGACTAATAAAGGACACCTAGCCAAACATAGCTAGGAATCATTAAAATAGTAAAATAGTAAAAAGAACAATAAAATACAGTTCATCACAATAGAAAGAAATGACAAATAATGGGCCATCTAGCCAATAGGAAAACACCACAAAAAAACTTCAAAAGACCACCAAAAGGGAACAAATACTAGATGGCGTTGACTCTAGAGAGAGTAAGTCGACCAGAAGGACGAGCCATGGCAAGCACAACCAATAAATCATTTTATAGCCAAAACCAAAAGAAAAAAAGGTTGGAAAAAACCATAGCTATGAAAACAACCACCAGATAAACCCTCATAAGAAAAAAAAGAGGCTAGGGAAAAAATGACAAAGTTCAAGCACACAATCACCAGCCATCATAAAACCAACACGATGAGACCAACAAGAGGAGAGACACCAAAACCTCAGCAAAGCTCAATTGTACAAACTTGCAATAATCCTAACCTCCATCAGAAGGAGATACCATTATTAGGGTTTAGGTTTAGGTTCAGGTTTATTAGGATTTAGGTTTTAAGTTTATTTTTTAATTTATTTAGTAACTTTTGGTTTAGGTTTAGGGTTTATTGTTTAGGGTTTAGGGTTTAAGGTTTAGGGTTTAGGATTTAGGATTTATGGGTTATTTTAAATTAAGTAAATCGATAGGTTTAGGTTTATTTAGTTTATTTTTTATTTATTTTAGTTTATTTTATTCTTTATTTTTATTTAGTTTATTTTATGTATTTTAGTTTATGTTTTTTCTTAGTTTATTTTATAAGTTTAAGTTTAGGTTTAGGTTTATTTTTAGTTGAGTTTTATTTTTATTTTATTTTTATTTTATTTTTTTAGGTTTAAGTTTTAGGTTTTTATTTTAGGTTTATTTTTTTAGTTTATTTTTTTTTTAGCTTAGGTTTAGGTTTATTTTTTTAGTATATTTTATTTTATTTAGTTTAGGTTTAGGTTTAAGTTTATTTTTTAGTTTATTTATTTAAGTTTAGGTTAATGTTTATTTTATTTTCTTTATTTTTTTTATTTTTTGGTTTATGTTTTTTTTTTTTTTTTTTTTTAGGGTTTAGATTTTATTTTAGGTTTATTTTTTAGGTTTAGGTTTTATTTTATTTTTTATTTTTATTTTATTTTAATTAGGTTTTTTTTATTTAGGTTTATTTTATTTTATTTATTTTAGTTTAGGTTTATTTATTTTATTTTATTTTAGTTTATTTTTTTATTTTTTAGGTTTATGTTTAGGTTTAGGTTTAGTTTAGGTTTTATTTTACTTAGATTTTATTTTAATTTATTTTATTTTTTATTTATTTAGTTTAGGTTTAGGTTTAGGTTTTTTTAGGTTTTTTGGGTTTATTTATTTAGTTTATTTTAGGGTTTTTTATTTAGGGTTTAGTTTATTTTATTTATTTAGGGTTTAGGATTTATTTTATTATATTTATTTATTTTATTTTTTTGGTTTAGACTTTTCTTCTTTAGTTTAGGTTTTTTTTTTATAGGTTTAGTTTATTTATATTTAGTTTATTTATTATTTATTTTAGTTTACTTTATTTTAGCTTTATTTAGTTTTATTTTTATTTTTTTATTTAGTTATTTTATTATAATTTAGGTTTTTATTTTTTGTTTATTTTTTTTGGTTTAGTTTAGGTTTATTTTTTTATTTTATTTTATTTTTTTTTAGGTTTAGGTTTAGGATTTTATTTTATTATTTTAGGTTCAGGTTTTAGGATTTTATTTTAGGTTTATTTTTTTGTTTTATTCATTACCTTAGGTTTATTTTTATTTTTAGTTTATTTTATTTTATTTAGAATTGGTTTAGGTTTAGGTTTAGTTTATTTTAGGTTTAGATTTTATTTATTTTAGTTTAGTTTATTTTAGTTTAGGTTTATGTTTATTTTATTTTATTTATTTATTTTATTTTATTTTAATTTAGGATTAGGTTTTTTAGTTTAGGGTTTAGGTTTTATTTCTTTAAGTTTAAGGTTTAGAGGTTTTGGTTTTATTTAGATTTTAATTTTAAGTATATTTTATTTATGTTTAGGTTTAGAATTTTATTTAGGCTATTCTTAGAAAATAGTTTAGAAAAAAGAAAAAAAAAGATTAAAGAAAAAAAAAGGTTGTATTTAGTTTAGGTTTAGGTTTCTAATGTTTTAAAAGTCATTTAAGATTTTTTAAGAAAACCCATAAGAAATCCACAAATAAAGAGTACAAGTTCCTTAAGAAAATCTTAATTAAACAAAGAGTTGCATTACTAGAGAGAAAAGTCCCTATACAACAAATGCAAGGAAATAAAAGCTAAGCAAAGAAATAAAGACCAAAAAAACAACATAAGAATAGAGGATCACCAAAGCCCACAACTAG
Organism: Cymbidium sinense; assembly: GCA_021442155.1. NCBI lineage: Eukaryota > Viridiplantae > Streptophyta > Magnoliopsida > Asparagales > Orchidaceae > Cymbidium > Cymbidium sinense. Next base: position 29,344 of record JAKCPB010001099.1, read on the forward strand.
AATCAAAAGTCTTTTGAGAGTTGCACAATCCACATCCAGATCCTAAACTTGCAAAGAACCTATAAAAGAATCCGCAAGCTACTAGAAGATGTAATTAGCACGCTAGAGAAATCAAGCTTAAGCACATAATAAAGAGCAATATAAGAGAAAATTTCAAATAAGGCTTAGGCTTAGTCACCTTCATCTTAAGTGGCAACCAGAAAATCTAGAATTCAAAAAAAGGGTTACAATCATATATGCTGCTACCAGCCAAAAGATAAAAGGAAAATCATCCCAACCATCATCCCCCATTTACCTTCACAAAGGCAATCCGCCAAAGAGTGAAAGTCAACAATTCTCTAGTGACCAAGAATAAATGGCCCACAAATCACCCAGCCGACTAAAGGCCACTAAGCCCTAAAGGAAGTAACATCAACAAAACTACCATAATGGAAATGAAAGTGCAGTTGCTAAGATTTCACCCAGAAAGCAAAGCCACCATGGATAGGAACCAAACCCACTAGTGTCACCAAAAAACCACAAGAAATAGCCCAAAACCAAAATAGCAACCTACAACTAGCACTAAGAAACCAACAATTCCAAACCAGATCAGAGAACAAGACAAATACTAACAGTAGCCACCAGTCCAACCTAGAAAGTAGAGGCAAGAAATAAAAAGGTAGTTGAAATACCTTTGTCAAAGATAGGAAGATAGCCATAGGAAAACAACAGCACTAGAGAAAGGAAAAAGAACCCATGAGGAGACCAAAGGGGCATCCAGAAAACACAAGAAAATCATCACCAAAAGTAGCAGGGAAAATAGCCAAGCCCACCCTACCAACCAAGAGGCAAGACATAGGAAACAAAGGGAGCCAAAGAAGCCAAAATCAGTTCAAATCCTAGCCAAAATAATGACCAACAACACTCAAGAAAAATAGTAGCCACCAACCGAGCAAACAACTAGTATCAACAACTAACAAATAGGCACCATAAAGCCAAAAATAAAATAAAGAAAAATCACCAAAAAGGCAACCCTATCAGCTAATAACCATTATAAAAGAAAACCAAAAAGGAAACCAACCAAACTAGCTAACACAACCAACCAAACCAAATAACAAAGCCACCCAAATTAACAAAGCAAAGAATGAGCCAACCCAATAAGGAAGCAATCCCAAAGGGGAGAATCCCAACAGAGAAAGATAGGTTTAGTGACAAACCAACAGGATGCCACCAAAAACAACAAAAAAAGAAATGGTAATCACCCAACCAGATAAAAAGCTGTAGCCTGGGAGGACCACCCAACCTCCAACAGCCAACCAGAGTGGACAGGAAAATTGACTATTTTTTGGACACCAAGGATAAAAAAACCAGTACCAAAGAGAAAATAGGATACTAATGACCACCAATCAGCACCTTTCTAGCCACAAGGTAAAGAGAGAAACTAACAAACAAAAGCCACCAAGCCTAAACAGGATGAGGAGATAAAAATTGCTAAAAAAGGCCTAGCATAAACTGAAGCGTGAAATGATCAATAATAGCCATCAAATAATAGCCACCCAAGATAGCTGGGTAGAGAAGTAGCAAAGACCCACCAGCCCAAAAATAGTAAAAAACCTTCTAAGTAAGGAAATAGCCAAAAACTAGAGGCAAAACTAGTACCAATTAAGAAAAGGAAAAGCGAAAGGTGTAGAGGCATAACCTAAAAGGAGGCCACCACTAGCTCAAGGAAGAACTTTAAGAAACTATTGACATTCAGATCCCTAAATAAAATAGTGAGCCAATGAAACACATCTCCAACAAGAGAGGCTAAATAGCCAGCCACCACCTCAAAGAGATCTCCCAAATATAATAGCACAAACTAGACAAGAGAGTGAACCAGCCAGAGGAATGCAACAAAATGACAATGCACATAGACAAAAATATAGAAAACCAAAAGACACAAATTTAATTTTTGAGATAAGGTAACTGTGTTATCTAGATTAACCAACCCTCTCAATTGTCTAGGTAAATTAAGATTGTCATAACGAGTGAGATCATTTAATTTAGCACCTAGATTAGCCAAAAAATCTATACACATTTCCTTCATGCCAAATGTGAGAAATTTTAAAGCATACTTGAGAGAGGTGTTCTATGATTAAGAAGATAGAATAAATCATTCCATCTTAGTGGAAGTCACATGTCAATGAGTAAAAGAGCATGAACTTCAATCCAAATATTGAAGAAAACCTTTTGCAAACAAATGTCAATAGCTTTTTTTACAACCATTAATTCAAAGATAGATAAAATAATAAGCTTTAAGAGGATAAGCAAAACACAAAAATGACATTACCTTCAAAATCCCTAAAAATACCACCACAATCAAATGTATTCTGAGAGACAGAGCCATCAGTATTAATTTTAATAATATTATTATTATGTTTTATCCAATATATAATCTTATCTTCTTTATAGATGGTGATCTTAAGCAGGTAAAGACCCAATTTTTTGGCCACAAATTTGCAACCTCTAAAATGTGTGTTGCTAATTAAATTAGAATTAAACAATGCATGATTTTTTTTCTTTGGTTCTAGCAATAATCCTTTTATGATTCATAGGAATACCATGATATTTAGCATCATTTCTATCCATCCATATGAACTAAATAAGGGTAATGGCAATTAAAACTTTGATATGACCTTTCATAATTTTGTGGAAATAAGCTTCAAGAAGTTGATATAAAGAAAAAAAAGCCATGGAAATGGTTAGTATTAAAAGGATCATACCAAAACCATAATTTAGAGACAATAGCACCATTGACAAAAACATGATTAATATTTTCAATATGAAAACAACAATAACATTTGGAAGGCAAATGAAATACTTTATCTTAGAGCAAGGAATCAACATGAATGAAGTTTTTTATTATTCTCCAAGTAAGGATAGAATAAGAGATAGGGATGATATTATTCCAAAGTTTAATAAATACATTTGAAGAAATATGAGCATCTCTAATATAAATCCAAGCCTCTTTAAGAATAAAATCACCATTATAAGATAACTTAAAAAGAATTTGATGCTTTAAAGATAGGAATATCACTAAATTTATCAAAAGAGAGATATGAATAAATTAAGTTTACTATCATTCCACTTGTTATTAAGCCAAAATGAGTTGAACTTTAGTAGCAAGAGAATGGTAGATAAAAAAGAATCAATAACCACCACCAATCTAGTTATCTTGCCAAAAGAAAGAAGATCCCAAATTTATACCCCAAGATATCAAGGATTCCTCCCATTTAATGGAGCAAAGCCTTTTCCAAACTGGGAGTCACCAACTTTATAAGTACATATTAGAGGGTGCTTACCTTGGTAGTATTTAGTCATAAAAATTAGCCGAGGCTATCTTTTTTTTCTAAAATTCCACCATCGTTCATTGGAGAAGGCAGTAATAGCTTCACAAATAGGTTTGCAACCAAGTGCACTTTCACCCAGAGGACCACAACATTTATGCAAAGAATTCCAATGCATCCTTTTAACTGAATTATTAGAGCCCCAAAAAAATTTATTAAGGAGTTGATCAATTCTATTTAAGATAGAATTAGTAGGGATAATGGTTTGAATAAGATATAAAGGCATCGAATTAAGAGTACTCCTAAGCAAAGTAAGCCTACCACCAAAAGAAAGTAAGTGAAATTCCCACACCAAAATTTTATTAGAAATTTTTTGGATAAGCTTGTCAAAAAGATGGGATCTTTTTTGACTTTTGAGAAGAGGAGCACCCATATATTTAATAGAGAGTTGCTCATGTTTAAAGTTAGTGATTCTCAAGATATGATTGATTTTATTATTAAAAATTTTAGAGGAGGTAATAAAGTTGCTTCATTAATAGAAATTCCACTTTCTACCAAAATTATTTAAAATTTCTTAAGTCTTTTGATATGATGAAAAGAAGCGTTACGAAAGATAATGAAATCATCAACAAAGCTAAGATGAGAAATAGGGATACCACTAAGAGTTCTAAATTATATTCTAGGGTTATTGAATAAATCATTTAAACTCCTAGAAAGGTATTCCACAGTAATAATAAACAAAGAAGGGGACAAAGGATCTCCTTATCTCAATCCATGAAAAAAGGAAAGAAGCCTAAAGCTTCACCATTACAAAAAATTGAAAACTGACATTATTAATTTAGTTTTAAGGTTAATGAAATTATCGAGAAACTAAATAAATGCGTGATATTTAAAAGGAAATCCTAAGAGATATTATCAAAGGCTTTAAAAAGGATGTTACCACCTCTAGTTGGAACATCAAAATCATGAATAAGCTCTTGAGCAAGAAGAACGTTATCAGAAATAGATCTCCCTCTAACAAAACTTGTTTGGTTGAGAGAGATAATTTTTTGAAGTAAGGGACTAAGTCTATTAGTAAGAATTTCATAAATCAATTTATTAAAGAAAGTGTAAAGACTAATAGGTCTAAAATCACTCCAAGAATCTAGATTATCTTTTCTAGGTATGAGAACAATGGAAGTGCCTGAAAAATATTTAAGGAGAGGATTACCAATAAAAAATCAACAATAGCATCGATTAAGTCATGCTTAATAATAGACCAATAATTTTGAAAAAATTGCGTAGTTTAACCCTCCAGACCAGTAATGAAATCAATGTTCATGCTATTAAGAACTTTACCAATCTCATCTTCAGCAGGAAACCTAGTAAGCTAATGATTATCATCATTAATAATAATAGATGGGATCAAATGCAAATTAGAAATAGCTTCATAAGAGTGGCTTTTATTAAGCATATTTCTAAATTGGTTAATAACATAATCTTTAATAACATTAATATCAGAATCCAATCTCCAATATCATTTTTCATTTTTTGATATAATTTAAAGCTCACTTTTATTAAATAAAGCATAAAAAATAGTATTTTTGTCCGCATCAGCAATATGTTTACTAGCATCTTTTTGCCTCCAATAGGTCTCTTCAATATTTTGATAATTAATAAGTTTATCTTTAGCTTCATTCAAATCTTTAAGCTTAGAAGAGTCGTAAAAATAGCATTTTCAAGTTCACAAACCAAAAGTTCCATGTTTTTATATTAGCAAAAGATTTTAAAATAATGTTTGTTCCACCAAACCAAATTTTGTTTGAGCTTTTTAAGCTTAAACCATAATCTATTCATACCCCTAATCGAATTATTAAGGTGTAAAGGGGCAATCCAATTAATGGCCACAACTTTAAGAAAATATAGATGCTGAATATACATATTTTAAAATCTGAAAGAGGGTGAGATGTTTATTATTTTAGAGTTTTCGTTAACATAAACCAAAAGTGGGGCATGATTAGATAAAGTTTTACTAAAATGGTTAATAGAGGTAAGAGGCCATTAATTAATCCAATGAGAGTTGAAAAGAATTCTTCTAAATGTTGCCAGAGCTTAGAATTTTGCCAAGTATAATTAGGGCCTTTAAAACCAATATAAAAAAGATTCCAATCAAGAATCAGATTAAAACATTCTTCCAAATAATGAATATTAGGCGAGCAAACACTCCTTTTTTTTGAAGAATACATAATAGTGCTTAAATCACCCCCAACCAACCAAGGTTTGTTAACAGAAAGAGCAAAACTTCTCAATTTCTCCCAAAGAACATTTCGACTAGCTCTATAAGAAGCATAAATTAAAAGAGCCCAAAGACATAAGAGTCACCAAAAGAAATTTGAGCATTGACAACTTATAGATCATCTAAAATTAAAACATTTAAGAAGCTATTCCAAAAGCACTAAAATTTATTACTAATGATAGAGAAAAAATTACTAAAGCCAAGCATTTTAGTAACATGATTGATTTTATCAGTATGTATAAGAGGTTCAATAACAATTAGTAAAGAGATATTATTTATTTTATTAAGATTTCTAATATGATTATGAACAGTGAGGGTACCAATCCCTCTAACATTCAAAATAAAATAATTAAGCATAAAGAAAATTGTAAAAGGAAATTAAAGGACAATAATAAAGAGAGAGAGAAAGAATAACAAATCCTCTTCTAAGAAAAAAAATTAAAATAACACATTATTTATGTGAAGAGGATCTAGATCTAGTAGATCTGGAAAAAATAGGAGGTTGCATCTTAGAGTTATATTATTTTTTTTAAGGATAGTTTAGAATTTTTTTTTTATCTAAAGTGTCACCATTGGATAGAGATTGATTAGAAATATTATTAATAGGATAAGGATTAGCAAGAAAATCTCTAATCACAACTTCCCCTCTTCCAAATCAGCATTTTATTTAAAAGTGGGATTAGAAGATCAATCTTAGAATTAGGGGAAGGAGAAAATATTATACCATTTAAAGCACAATTATCAATATCAGAATCAGTATTTTGCTCAAGAATTTCAGCCACATTCAAGTTATCATTTAAATCCTCATTCTCATCAATTAATGTCGACAAAGAAGCAGGAATAGACTCATTAGAGAATGAATCATCATTTTTTCAACCTCTTTGAATTTGGAATTAGCCATAATAGGCATGTTCTCATGTAAAGAAAGGTTTTTAGGCAAACCATCTTTTTCAACATTATTAGTACCTTTGTCATCGTCAGAATGAGAATTAAAATCAACAATTTTAGGAACATCAGAAGATTCCAAAGAGTCTGACCTAATATCAACATTTAAGTTATTTTTAGGCATAGAAATAGTTTTATTAACTTTATCAGAAGCTAATTTTGAGTTAAGATCATTCAAAATTTTCTTTTTAAGATGCGGCTGAAGAACAAAACACTCTGAATTATCATGACCATGTATCTTGCAATGGGAACAAAAAATTAAAATTTTTTCAAATTCAACCTTTTGTAAATAACCAAACTTTTCAGATCCAATCCAAACCTCCTTAGCATGTTTTGTAGATATGTCAAGTTCAACAAATATATGAGCAACAAAGGGACAGGATCTCACAGCGATCGATTTGGAGTTGCTGACCAAAAAGAGCTCGACAATAAATAAAATTTTGCGGGTAAGATAAAGGATTCTTTTATTTGGAAGAGCTAACCAGATAGGAATAATAGGTAATTCATCCTTTATATCAAAAAGGGGAGACCACTTCAACAAATGCATTTGACATTTAAAGACAAAATAAGATTGATGCCAGAAAACCCTTTGAATAATCCAAATCATTCATAAGTTGAATCAGAATATGTCTTGGATCAATCAAGCCAATAGACAAAGCACTTGAAAGTTTAAGGTTATGAAGAAAGGATTGGATCTTTTCCAAATTTGGCTAGTGCAACACAAATTTTCCAACCAAAGTAAATTCAAAAGGTTTTGTAAGCTTTTTGACATCATGATCCAAACACATGATTGTAGGCATACCTCAAAAAGAAGTCAAAATCATATTCACCGAGTCAGATATGGTAGAGATCTTACCAAAAAGTGCATCCTTAAAGGATTTAATAGCAGGTATGGCATTAGGTTTAGGAATCCCGTAAAAAATTAGATGCCCTAGTCGGATCATCCAAATTGGGTGATGTAATCCATTTGAGGTCCGTAGCCATATTCAAAGAGACACATCACGTGATTGAAAGGGTCTATAAAATGGTCGATAATGATGAAGGTTCCACCAAAAATGTGAGACGGGGATGCGCCGATGAAGGGAAAAAAGAAATCTCCATTTAGGTTTCTAGATTTTAGGGTGTAGGGTTTAGAGTTTAGGTTTTAGTTTAGATTTAGGGTTTAGGTTTAGGTTAGTTTAGCTTTAGTTTAGTTTAGTTTAGGTTTAGGGTTTAGGGTTTAAGTTTAGGTTTAGGTTTAGGTTTTAGGTTTAAGGTTTAGGATTAGGTTTAGGTTTAGTTTTAAGTTTAGGTTTAGGATTTAAGTTTAAATTTAGAGTTTAGTTTAGGGTTTTAGGTTTAGGGTTTTAGGGTTTAGGGTTAGGGTTTAGGGTTTAGTGTTTAGGATTTAGTGTTTAGGCTTTAGGGTTTAGAGTTTTTTGCATTTAGGGTTTAGCATTTAGGGTTTAGTGTTTTAGGTTTAGGGTTAGCTTAGGGGTTAGGGTTAGATTAGGGATTAGAGTTTAGGGTTAGTTTTGGGTTTAAGGTTGAGGGTTTTAGGGTTTAGGGTTTAGGGTTATGGGGCTTAGGGTTTAGGGTATAGGGTTTAGGGTTAGTTTAAGGGGTTTAAGGTTTAAGATTTAAGGTTTAGGGTTTAGGGTTTTTTAGGGTTTAGGGTTTAGGGTTAGTTTTAGAGCTTAGGGTTTATGATTTAGTGTTTAGGGTTTAGCGTTTAGCATTTAGGTTTCTTTTAAAAAATTTAGTAAACCAGTAGGTTTAGGTTTATTTAGTTTATTTTATATTTTTATTTAATTTAATTTTTTATTTTTATATAGTTTAGTTTTTTTATTTTAATTTAGGTTTTTCATTTTAGTTTATCTTTTATGTTTAGGTTTAGGTTTAGGTTTATGTTTATCTTTTTAGTTTAGTTTTATTTTTATTTTATTTTTAGGTTTAGGCATACTTTTTAATTTTAGATTTAGGTTTAGGTTTTATTTTATTTTTTTAGGTTTAGGTTTTAGGTTTTTATTTTAGGTTTATTTTTACATTTTATTTTTTAGTTTAGGTGTAGGTTTGTTTTTAGTTTATTTTATTTTATTTAGTTTATTTAAGGCTAAGGTTTTATTTATTTTAGTTTAGTTTATTTTAGTTTAGGTTTAAGTTTACTTTATTTTGTTTATTTTATTTTTATTTTAGGTTTAGGTTTTTTTTAGTTTAGGTTTTATTTTTTATTTATTTTTAGGTTTATTTTTTAGTTTTTATTTTATTTTATTTTTGGTTTATTTGATTTTTATTTTCTTTAGGTTTATTATTCTTAGGTTAATTTTATTTTTAACTTTGTTTAGGTCTTTATTTATTTTATTTTAGTCTATTTTTATTAGTTTATTTTTTTATTTTTATGTTTAGGTTTAGTTTTGTTTGAGTTTTATTTTATTTTATTTCATTATTTTATTTAGGTTTAAGTTTTATATATTTTATTTTAGGTTTTATTTAATTTAGGTTTAGATTTTAGGTTTTAGGGTTTAAGGTTTAAGTTTTGGGTTTGGGTTTTGGGTTTTAGGGTTTAGTGTTTAGGGTTAGGGTTTAGGGTTTAGGGTTTAGGGTTTGGTATTTAGGCTTTAGGATTTAGGGTTTTTAGGGTTTTGGGTTTAGGGTTATCTTAAGGTTTAGTGTTTTTAAAAAAAAATTAAGTAAACAAATAGTTTTAGGTTTATTTAATTTAATATATTTTACATTATTATTTTTATTTATGTTTATTTTTAATTTTTATTTAGTTTAGTTTATTTATTTAAGTTTAGGTTTTTTATTTTAATTTATTTTTTTTGTTTAGGTTTAGGTTTAGGTATATTTTTAGTTGAGTTTATTTTTTATTTTATTTCTTAGGTTTTATTTTTATTTTAGGTTTAAGTTTAGGTTTATTTATTTTATTTTCTTAGGTTTATGTTTTAGGTTTTATTTTAGGTTTAGTTTATTTTTTTAGTTTAAATTTTGGTTTATTTTTAGTTTAAATTTTTTCATTTTATTTTAGGTTTAGACTTTTATTAGGTTTAGTTAATTTTTTTAGGGTTTAGGGTTTAGGGTTTAGGGTTTAGGGTTAGTTTAGGCTTTAGGGTTTAAGGTTTACGGATTAGGATTTAAGGTTTAGGGTTTTTAAGGTTTAAGGTTCAGGATTTAGGGTTTAGGGTTTATGGTTTAGGGTTTAAGGTTAGCTTTGGGTTTAGGGTTAGTTTAGGGTTTAGGTAGGGAGAATTTTATTGCAAAAAAGAGGGTTAGGTTTAGGATAAACTCAAAACTTTTAGGAACTTTCACTAGAGTAAATCCTAAGTACAAAGCAAAATAGAAAAGAAAGAAAAGATACAAAATGATTAACATCGATAAGCAATGGATAGATCTGCCAAAGCTCTTTAGGATGAAATCATGGTAGTAGGAGCAAACCAAGGAGAGGAGAAATGCATCTAAAATGTAGAAAGATAAATTATAATAGTTAGCAATATAGACAAAGTGAAAAATTAAAGCGGATAAAGAAAATTATAGAGAAGTGTGTGAGAGAAGGCTTATACACCAAATTGGGATAGATGTAAATATGAGCATCCAAACTTTAGAAAGGGTTACATTAGCTACTACCAAACCAAAAGGAGTGAAATCATCATAGATCATTTTACAAACCTGGAAGATAGCGACCATTTGTTGAAAGTCTTATGAGCCTTACATGCAAACCTAAATAAATCCATATACACTATGAAAGGAGGCAATGGGAAAGGGGATCCCATGCAGGATAAATATCATCAATATAGTCACCATGAGAATCCTACATATGAAAATTAACCATCTTTGCCGGATCCACCTTTTTAATAGAGCCAAGGTATAATTAGGTTCATGAAAACCCACCACAAGAAAATAGCGAGGCCAGGAGGATAGAAACAATAGGTTGGTTTGTAATTTTTTTTCAATTAGCATGTAAATAACACCATCATGGGACATATATGAAACTTACTAGGTAGGTTTAGGAATAAGCAATGATTAACAACCCCTTGTTAATCATTTAAGGGTAAAGGAGGTTAACCCAAAATACAATAGGAAATTTAAGTCTAATAGAACTAAGATGGGAATATAGAAGGTGGACCGAAGCCATAGGTAATAATTTTATTGTAAATAACACCAAATCAATATAATTAGCTTTTGGGCATAAAACGATAATCTAGTTCATCCAACAAGGTGGCAAATTATAGTTATTAGGTTATTTAATAACCAAGTAGGTAATAGCATAATGGATTATAAGTCTAATTAGCCAAGATTGAAAAAAAATTAAATAGACCACAAACATGGTGATAAGTTTGTTTAAAGGATAACAATGAGAAAAATAATTTCTTTGACATAAGACCGAAAATCCAACAACAAATAAAATAGCAAAACAATTACCATAAGATAATCGGTAAAAAATAATAGTTTAGACTAAAGGGGTTCAAAGGTAAAATCCTTCAAGACAAAAAGAGGGTAGCTAAGGTTAGAAAGAGGGGAAGGAAATCAAGAAGTAATTTATCTAGTTAATAATAATAAGGTATTAGTTTCTCTCCTTATAGGTTGTGGAGGTGAGGTTAGAGCATAAGTTTAGATTAAAGAGAAAAGACAAATAAATTAAGGTTTAGCTATACAAAAATATAGCAATTAAATAATGGATAGCAAAGTCATGATCCCAACAGGTTTAAAGGAAAAAAAGTAAAACACATCCTTAATCATAAAATGGAAAATAGATATAGTAAGACCCATAAACAAAATATGGCAAGAAGTGTTTTGATCAAAAGTAGTAAAACATCTACTAGCAGATTAAGGAAAATATCTCCATATTTAGAAAAATATGGAACATACCATTAGGTGAAAGCAGATATAGAAATAAGGTTAGGTAATTAATTAGATTATAGAGATCAAAATAAAGGTTAGGAAGATGCATCTAGAAACCGGAAACAACAACGCTAAATAGAAGTTGGTCATTTATTTTTTTAAATAATAGGATGAATTAATTTAGGTAAGGGGTTTTATTGTCCAAATTAACCAAACCATAAATATTTAGGAAGTGTTAGTTGATCAAAGAATTTTATGCCATCTAATTTTTAGATTAGCAAGGTAATCGGCACATGCATTACCTTTATTTGAGTGATTTTAAAATAGAGTTAAGAAAGGAGACTAGTCTACTTTAGAAGGTAGTTTGATTTTTGGTGGAAGTCAAAAGATCAATCAGCAATAGGACATCCAAATATTGAGCCAACCTTTTTGAAGGAAAATCTTAATAGCTTTGTAAACTAACATTAACTCAACAAAAAGAACAGAGCAAGTATTAAGGGGGTAAGCAAAAGCACAAAGGACATTACCATTAAGATTTTTTGAAAAACCACCATAGCATTTTGAGAAATAGAGCCATCGGTTTTAATTTTAATTATAGCATGAGGTTTTATCCAATAAACAATCTTGTCATCTTTATAGTTGGGTTGATAGTTCAAACCCAATTTATTGGCCACAAATTTTTTTATTGATTGTAGTTAATTAAATTGGCATTAAATAAGGAATGGATTTAAAATTTTAGCAATTATCCTCATATGGTTCATAGGAATCCCATGATATTTTGCATCATTTATCATCCATATGAACCAAATAAGAGTGATAGTAGTTATCACTTTAATGTTTTTCAAAATAAACATCAAGAAGATGGTATAGAGTTAAGAGCCATTGAATTTGTTTATTAAAGAGTTCATCATACCAAATCCAATGTTTGGAAGCAATGGCTCCATTAACAAATACATGATTCACATTCTCAATGTGAAAGCGGTAGTATTTTGAAGGTAAGGAAAAACCTTTACCCCACATCAAAGGAGTCAACAGGATGAAGTTTTTCAAAAATAAGTTAGAACAGAAAAGAAATAGGAATAGTGTTCTTCCAAAGTTTAAAACACATTGGAGAAATCATGAGCTTCTTTAATATGAATCAGACATTTTAAGGTTGAAATCACCATTTTGGGAAAGCTTAAGAAGGATCGATCATGATTTCTAGAATGATAGGAATAATAGTAAGCTTATCTAAGAGAGAAAGGAATATAGTAGTATTTGTTCCACTTTTTAGAGTTCACTTTAATAGTAGTAGTGGAGTGGGTAGAAAGTAAATCATCAATGTAGGCCACTAATCTTGCCAAAAGAAAGAGGTTCCAGAGTTACTCCCCCATGAGATTAAGATTATGCCTCCCATTTGATGGAACAAAGTCTTTTCCATATAGGAGTCTCCCACTTTATAAGGAAAAGAGGGTGCTTACCCTAGGTATTTTCATGAATTTAGCCCAAAGACTATTATTGCTCCAAAAATTTAGTTTATAGGAAAAGTAGTGATAGCTTTATTTAGGACCTTAGAGTGCCATAACATACCATGCATTCTTTAGAATTGTTAAACCCTAGAAGAATTTGTTGAGGCTCAATTCTATTGGTAGAATTATGTTTGGTTTGAATGATATATAAAGGCATGGAGTTAAGGGTACTCTTTCAAAGTGAGCCTACCACCAAATGAGTAAATGAAATTCCCAACAGATGAGAGATTTTTTAGGATTAACTCATCAAAGAGATGTGATCTTTTTTAGACCTTTAAAGCGGAGCACCAAGATATTTAATAGGAAGTTGTTGTTGCTAAAAATTAGTAATTCTCAAGATTTGGTTGATCCTTTTACTAGAGATTTTAGAGAAAGGAATGAAATAACTTTACCATCGTTAAGAAAGAGACCTTTAGTTACCAAATTTATTTAAAAGATTCTTAATAGTTTTAATGTGATGAATAGAGGCATTAGATTATGAAGTCATCAACAAAGCTAAGATGAGAGACAAGAAGACCACCTTGAGTTTAAAATTAGGATTTAAAAGATCATTAAGATTCCTCAAAATATATTCAACATCAAAAATAAAAAGAGATTAAGTTTTGTTGATAAACAGGCTTTAGGGTTTAGGTTTTTAGGATTTAGGGTTTAGTGTTTAGGGTTTCGAGTTTAGGGTTTAGGCTTAGGGTTTAGGGTTTAGGGTTTAGGGTTAGTTTAGGGTTTAAGGTTTAAGGTTTAAGGTTTAAGGTTTAGGGTTAGTTTAGTTGGTTTATGATTTAGTATTTAGGTTTAGGTTTTAAAATTAAGTAAATTGGTTTATTTTTAGTTTATTTATATTTTTTATTTAATTAAATTTTTTATTTTATTTAGTTTAGTTTATTTATTTTAATTTAGGTTTTCATTTTAGTTTATCTTTTTAGGTTTTTGGTTTAGGTTTATTATATTTATTTTTTTTAGTTTATTTTATTTTATTTTTTAGGTTTAGGTATACTTTTAATTTTAGGTTTAGGTTTATTTTTATTTTTTTAGGTTTAGGTTTTAGGTTTTTTTTTATTTTTTAGGTTTATTTTAGGTTTATATTTTAGTTTAGTATAGGTTTATTTTAGTTTATTTTATTTTATTTAGTTTATGGTTTAGGTTTAGTTTTATTTAGGCTAAGGTTTTTTTATTTTAGTTTGTTTATTTAGTTAGGTTTAGGTTTATTTTATTTTGTTTATTTTATTTTTTTTTTTTGGTTTATGTTTTTTTTAAGTTTAGGTTTAGGTTTTTATTTAGGTATATTTTTTTAGGTTTCTTTTAATTAGTTTTATTTTATTTTATTTTTGGTATTTGGTTTTATTATATTTAGGTTTTTTTAGGTTAATTTTATTTTTTAAGTTTAATTTGGTCTTTATTTATTTTATTTTAATCTATTTTTAATAGTTTATTTTTTATTTTTAGGTTTAGGTTTAGGTTTTGTTTGAGTTTTATATTTTATTTCATTATTTTATTTAGGTTTAGGTTTTTTACATATTTTATTTTTAGGTTTTATTTAATTTGGGTTTAGATTTTTAGGTTTTTAGGGTTTAAAGTTTATGGTTTTTGGTTTAGGGTTTTAGGGTTTAGTGTTTAGGGTTAGGGACTAGGGTTTAGGGTTTAGGGTTTAGTGTTTAGGCTTTAGGATTTAGGGTTTTTAGGGTTTTGGGTTTAAGGTTATCTTAAGGTTTAGAGTTTTTTTAAAAAAAATTAAGTAAACTAATAGGTTTATGTTTATTTATTTTAGTATATTTTACATTTTTATTTTGGTTTATGTTTGTTTTTAGTTTTTATTTAGTTTAATTTTTTTTATTTTAGTTTAGTTTTTTTAGCTTATTTTTTAGGTTTAGGTTTAGGTTCATTTTTTAGTTGTGTTTTATTTTTATTTTATTTCTTAAGTTTTGGTTTTCTTTTTTATTTTTAGATTTAGGTTTAGGTTTAGGGTGTATTTTATTTACTTAGGTTTATGTTATAGGTTTTAATTTTAGGTTTATTTTTAGTTTTTATTTTTTAGTTTAAATTTTGGTTTATTTTTAATTTATTTTATTTTATTTAGTTTAGGTTTAGGTTTAGGTTTAGGTTTTTTTATTTTTAATTTATTTTTTAGTTTAGGTTTAGGTTTATTTTAAGTTGATTATTTGATTTTTTATTTTAGGTTTAGTTTTTTTAGGGTTTTTAGGGTTTTTTTTAGGGTTAGCAGGTTTAGGGTTAGTTTAGGTTTAGGGTTTAATGTTTACGAATTAGGCTTTAAGGTTTATAGTTTTTAAGGTTTAAGCTTCAGGATTTAGGGTTTTTAGGGTTTTTAGGGTTTATGGTTTAGGGTTTAAGGTTAGTTTATGGTTTAGGGTTTAGGGTTTAGGGTTTTAGGTTTAGGGTTTAGGGGTTTTTAGGGTTTAAGATTTAGGGTTTAGGGATTAGGGTGTAGGGTAGTTGGTTTAGGGTTGTAGTTTTATGGTTTAGGGTTTAGGGTTTAGGATTTAGAGTTTAGGGTTTTGGGTTTAAATTTTAGGGTTTTTTTTAAATTAAGTAAGTAGGTTTAGATTTATTTAATTTATTTTTTTTTAGTTTATTTTATTTTATTTTATTATTTTTATTTTTGGTTAGTTTTTTTATTTAGGTTTAGGTTTATTTATTTTAGTTTATGTTTTATTTTAGTTTATTTTAGTTTTATGTGTAGGTTATGCTTATTTTTTAGTTTAGTTTATTTTTATTTTATTTTTTAGGTTTAGTTTTATTTATTTTAGTTTAATTTATTTTTTATTATTAGGTTTTTTTATTTTAGTTTATTTTTTTAATATTTTAGATTTATTTTTTTAAGTTATTTTTATAGTTTTTTTATTTTATTTTAAGTTTTATTTTTTTTATTTTATGTTTGGGTATTATTTTAGGGTTTAAATTTTTTTAGTTTATGGTTTAGGGTTTAGGATTTACAGTTTAGGATTTAGGTTTGTTTAGGTTTATTTTTGTTTAGGGTTTTGGGTTATTTTTTTGGGTTTAGGTTTATGTTAGTTTAGGTTTTAGGTTTAGGGTTTAGGGTTTAGGGTTTAAGGATGGTTTAGGGTTTAGAGTTTTAATTTTTTTATGGTTTTAGGGTTTAAGATTTTAGTTTAGGTTTTATTTAGTTTAGGGTTTAGGTTTAGATTTTTTTTTTTAATAGAAAAATTATTTAACATTTATTCTTTTTAGTTTCATTTAGTTAGTTTTCTAAGATATTACATAAAATTAGGATTTAGATCAAATACCAGTAACTAGAATCATCTTTAATGTAAAGAAGTTTAGCGATTGTATTCTTATTTATTTAGTTGGTTTTGAGTTTAGATTTTATGATATATTATTGATTTTAACCTTTAGTTAACTACCATCTTATCCATTAGTTCCATTAGCACCTATTATATTTAATCATTTTATATTTATAGTAGGTTAGGGTTTATTTTAGGTTAGGGTTTAGGGTTTAGGGAATATTTTTAGGCTTTATTAGGGATTTTAGGTTAGGGTTTAGGGTTTAGCTTAGGTTTAGGGTTTAGGGTTTAGAGTTTTGGGTTTAGGGCTTAGTGTTTAGGTTTATTTAGGGTTTTTAGGGTTTTATGGTTTAGGGTTTTAGGGTTAGGTTTTATTTAGGTTTAGGGTTTAGGGTTTAGGGCTTTTAGGGTTTAGGGTTAGGGTTTAGGGTTTAGGGTTTTAATTTTTTTAAATTAAGTAAATCAGTAGGTTTAGATTTATTTAGTTTATTTAGTTTATTTTTTCTCCTTATTTTAGTTTATTTTATTTGTTTTATTTTTATTTAGGTTTTTTATTTATTAGTTTATTTATTTTAAGTTTATTTATTTTAGTTTAGGTATTTTATTTTAGTTTATTTTTTGGTTTAGGTTTCGATTTAGGTTTATTTTTTAGTTTAGTTTTATTTTTTATTTTATTTTTTTAGATTTATGTTTTTATTTTTTATTTTTATGTTCAGGATTAGGTTTTTATTTTTCTTTTTAGGTTTAGGTTTTAGGTTTTTATTTCAGGTTTATTTTTAGGTTTTATTTTTTAGTTTAGGTTTAGGTTTATTTTTAGCTTATTTTATATTATTTATTTTAGGTTTAGGTTTAGGTTTAGTTTATTTTATTTTTGTTTATTTTAGTTTTGGTTTAATTTATTTTTATTTTTGGTTTAGGTTTTTTTAAGTGCAAGTTTACGTTTTATGTTAAGGTTTTTTTTCAGATTTTATTTTATTTTATTTAGTTTAATTAATATTTATTTTAGGTTTAGTTCTTATTTTATTTAGTTATTTTTATTTTTAAGTTAATTTTATTTTTTAGTTTAGTTTAGGTTTTTATTTATTTTATTTTAGTCTAGTTTTTATTTTTTATTTTATATTATTTTTGGTTTAGGTTTAGTTTTAGTTTTAGGTTTAGGTTTTAGTTTGAATTTTTATTTTATTTAGGTTTAGGTTTTATTATTTATTTTATTTTTTGGTTTTGTTTAGTTTAGGTTTAGGTTTTTAGGTTTTCAGGATTTAGGGTTTTAGGCTTAGGGTTTAGGGTTTTGTGTTTTAAGGTTTAGGGTTTAGGGTTTAGGGTTTAGAGTTTAGGGTTTAGGGTTTAGGTTTTAGTTTTTTAGGGTTTAGGGTTTAGGTTAAAGTTTAGGGTTTAGATTTAGGGTTTAGTTTTAGGTTAATTTTAGGTTTAGAGTTTAGGTTTAGTTTAGGGTTTAGTTTAGTTTTTTAGGGTTTCTTAGGTTTAGGTTTAGGTTTAGGTTTAGCTTAGTTTTAGTTTAGTTTAGTTTAGGTTTATTTATAGTTTATGGTCTTTTAGGTTTATTTTAGGGTTAGGTTTAGGTTTAGGTTTAAGTTTAGGTTATTTAGGGTTTAGGTTTATTTATTTTAAGTTTATTATTTTATATTTTAGTTTAGGTTTTTATTTATTTATTATTTAGTTTTAGTTTAGGTTTAGTTTATTTAGGTTTATATTTAGTTTAGTTTAGGTTTAGGTTTAGGTTTATAGTTTATTTAGTAGTTTAGGTTTATTTAGTTTATTTATTTAGGTTTAGGTTTAAATTTAGGTTTAGGTTTAAGTTTAGGTTTAGGTTTAGGTTTATAGTTTAGGTTTAGGTTTAGGGTTTATTTAGGGTTTAGTTTAGGGTTTAGTTTATATTTATTTTAGGTTTAGGTTTATTTTAGGTTATTTAGGTTTATTTAGTTTAGGTTTAGGTTTAGTTTATGTTTATTTTAGTTTATTTAGGTTTAGTTTAGGTTTAGGTTTATTATTTATTTATTTATTTTAGGTTTAGGTTTATTTTAGGGTTTATTTAGTTATTTATTTAGGTTTATTTAGGTTTATTTTAGAATTTAGGTTTAGGTTTTATTTAGGGTTTTAGGTTTGGTTTAGGTTTAGTTTATTTTATTTTTTAGGGTTTTGGGTTTTTTTTAGGTTTAGGGTTTAGTTTTAGTTTTAGGGTTTATGGTTTATTTTTTTAGGTTTTAGGTTTAGGTTTAATTTTAGGTTTATGGTTTTTTTTTTAGGGTTTAGGTTTTTTTAGGTTTTATTTAGGTTTTAGTTTAGGGTTTAGGGTTTAACATTTTTTTAATAGAGAATATTAATATTAGGTTTCTTCTTTTTTTTTTTAGTAGGTTTTTAAGACACAGGTTAGATTATTAGAGCAAATCAAATTAGATTTATCTCTTTTAGACATAGTTTGATTGGATTATTTTATTTTAGTTTTAGAACCACCATTTGATTTATATTATTTTTATTTTTTATGCTTTATATTTTAGGACCTTATTTTTCTAGATGATTTTTTATTTAGTCTAGAGTTTATTATGTTTAGGTTTTATTAGGTTTAGTTTAGGTTTAGGTTTTATTATTAGGTTTTAGGGTTTAGATTTATTTTTTTTATTTATTTAGTTTCTTTAGGTTTATTTAGCATTTAGGGTTTAGGGTTTATTAGTTTTTTATTAGGGTTTAGGGTTTAGTTTAGGGTTTATGGTTTAGGGTTTTAGTTATTTTAGGGTTAGGGTTTAGGGATTATTAGGTTTAGAGTTTAGTTTAGGTTTAGGTTTATAGTTTAGTTTATTAGAGTTTAGGGTTTTTAGGGTTTAGGTTTAGGGATTAGGTTTAGGGTTTAGGGTTGGTTTAGTTTAGGTTTGTTTAGGTTAGGATTTAGGGTTTAGGATTTAGGGTTTAGGGTTTAGGATTTAGTTTAGGTTTTAAGGTTTAGGTTTAGTTTAAGGATTTGGGTTAGGTTTAGTTTATTTAACTAATTTAGTTTATTTTTTTATTTTTTATTTAGCTTCAACTTTATTTTTATTTATTTTAGGTTTACTTATTTTAGGTTTTTATTTAGTTTTATATTTAGGTTTTTAGGTTATTTTATTTTTAGTTTAGTTTTATTTTAATTTATTTTTTAGGTTTTGGTTTTATTTTTTTTATTTTAGGTTTAGGTTTAGATTTTATTTTATTTTTTTTTTTAGTTGATGTTTTAGGTTTTATTTTTGTTTATTTTTTAGGTTTAGGTTTATTTTTTAGTTATTTTATTTTATTTAGTTTAGGTTTAGATTTAGGTTGAGGTTTTATTTATTTTAGTTTTATTTATTTTAGTTTAGGTTTAAGTTTATCTTATTTTTATTTTAGGTTTATGTTTTTTTTTTTTAGTTTAGGGTCTAGGTTTAATTTTTTATTACTTTTTATATTTTTTTTAGGTTTATTATTTAGGATTAGGTTTTTATTTTGTTTTTATTTTATTTTATTTTAAGTTTATTTTTTTATTTAGGTATAGTTTTTATTTTATTTAGGTATTTTCTTTTTAGTTTAGTTTAGGTTTTATTTATTTTATGTTATTTTAGTTTTATTTTTTTATTTTATTATCTTTTTTAGGTTTAGGTTTAGGATTAGGTTTAAGTTTATGCTTTAGTTTAGGTTTTTATTTTATTTTATTTGGTTTAGGTTTAATTTATTTAGTTTATTTTTAGGTTTTATTTAGTTGAGGTTTAAGTTTTTTATCTGTTTAGGGTGTTTAGGATTTAGGGTTTTTTTTCTTGGGTTTTGGGTTTAAGGTTGAAGGTTTAAGTTTTAGGCTTTATGGTTTAGGGTTTAGGGTTTTAGGGTTTAGTGTTTAGGGTTTAGGGTTTAAGGTTTAGGGTTTATGTTTTAGGTTTAGGGTTTAGGCTTTAGTTTAGGACTTATGGTTTTTGGTTAATTATTTTTAACTAAGAACAAATTTGGAATCAACATTTCTTCTTTTTGAATTCATCAACCAAGTAACACACTAAGTTTTCTAAGACAGAAGCAATGACATTGATAAAAAATGAGCATGCATGAAACAAATCAGTTTAGATAACTTTCTAGGTTCCATAAGCAATAGATCGATCGCCATTTTTTTTTCTCCGGTTCCCATCAAACCACCCGGCCTCTAAGTGGCGGATCCACCATCATATCCAGGTTTGCCACCATTTTTGTAACCAGTTGCTCCTAGCCATACCAACCCTTTGCTCGACCACCACCTCCATATCCACCGACACCTCTAGATCCCCCACTCCCACTACAATAATTGCCTCTGTTTTGCCTCCACCAAGATCTAGGAGCACGGTTGGTGATGTTCACCATCAAGGTTTTTCTTAGGGTTTTTTTAGTAGGAGAATTTTATTAAAGAGAAAGGGATACAAGGTCCTTAGGGATAAATCTTTAAACTATTACTCAAAGCTATTAGCCTAAAGAGATAAATCCCAACCTATTACATGAAAACCAAAGCAAAAGAAAGAAAAGACAAAAACTAAGAAATAGCACAAAATTAAATGGTAGCTAAAGACATCTATATCGAAATTTTCTAAGAGATGCACAAACCACCTACAGGAAAAACCACCACAAACAAAGAACTTAAGATAGAGAAAATCATCTAGAAATAAGGACAAGCTAAGTACACAAATGAAACAAAATGATAAAATCTTAGATAAGGCTCGCTCAATCACATTCATCTCAAGGGGAAATAGGATATGTGAGCATCCAAACTTCAAAAGAAAAGTTACAATCACATATGGTGCTACTAGCCAAAAAGATAATTGGGGAAACATCCCAACCAACATAGTCAACTTACCTCGATTAAACCAAATAGCCAATAGCCAAGAGCTAGCCAAGTTCTAGTATTTATCATCAAGATTAAATAGGTAACAAACCAACAAAACAACCAGAATCAACCAAATAAGGAAGACCAAGAAATAAGCACCATCAAAACCACCCAAAACAAACAAAGACAAAAGGTAAAGAACCAATAATTTATCAACCAATGACATCATTGTAGCTAGCCATGGACACCCATTATATTAGAATCATTAGAATAACATAGCTAAGAACAACCAAAACCACATTGTTCATCCCACAATAGAAAGAAATGACAAGCCAATGGGCCATCAATAGAAAACACCACAAAAAATTCAAAAAACCACTAGAAGGAGAATAAAAACTAGATGGCGTTTACTAGAGAAAGTAACTGAAAGAATAAAGCCCATGGCACTCAAATAATCACACTAGATAGTCAAAACCAAAAAGCAAAGGCTAGAAAAACCATAGCCATCAAGCAACTACTAATAAACCCTCACAAGAAATAAAGAGGCTAGGAGGAAAATAAGTTTCCAGCCATCATTTACAAGAAGAACCAAATAAGAGGAGAGCCACCAAAACTAGAGGGCAACAAATTCTCTACAATACCAATTAGAAATAATCCCAACCTCCATCAGAAGGAGATACCATTCTTAGGGTTTAGGTTTAGGTTTAGGTTTATTAGGTTTTTGGGTTTAAGTTTATTTTTTAATTTATTTAGTAACTTTAGGTTTAGGTTTAGGGTTTAGGGTTTAGTGTTTAGGGCTTAGGATTAGGGTTTATGGTTTAGGGTTTACAGTTTACGATTTAGGGTTTATTATTTAGGGTTTTAGGGTTTATGCTTTTTAGGGTTTAGGGTTTAGGGTTAGGGTTTAGGGTTAGGGTTTTAGAGTTATAGGTTTAGGGTTTATGGTTTAGGGTTATTTAGGATTTAGGGTTTATGGATTTTTTTTTAAAATTAAATTTAGTAGGTTTAGATTTATTTATTTATTATTTATTTTAGTTTATTTAATTCTTTATTTTATTTATTATTTTTTATTTTATTTAGTTTAGTTTATGTATTTTAGTTTACATTTTTATTTTAGTTTATTTTATAAGTTTAAGTTTAGGTTTAGGTTTATTTTTAGTTGAGTTTTATTTTATTTTATTTTTTAGATTTAGGTTTTATATTTTTAGGTTTAGGTTTAGGTTTTTATATTTTATTTTTTATTTTTTTTGGTTTAAATTTTAATTTTTTTATTTTAGGTTTATTTTTATGTTTTAATTTTAGCTTATGTTTAGGTTTATTTTTAGTTTATGTTATTTAATTTAGTTTAAGTTTAGGTTTAGGTTTTATTTATTTTAGTTTAGTTTATTTTAGTTTAGGTTTATGCTTATTATATTTTCTTTAGTTTTTTTAATTTTGGTTTATGTTTTTTTTTTAAGTTTAGGTTAGATTTTATTTTTAAGGTTTATTTTTTAGGTTTAGATTTTTTATTTTATTTTATTTTATTTTATCTTTCTAGTTTTTTATTTTAATTAGGTTTTTTATTCATAGGTTTATTTTATTTTTTTAAATTTAGTTTGGGTTTTTATTTATTTTATTTTATTTTTGTTTTTACTTTTTATTTTATTTTAATTATATGTTTAAGTTTAGGTTTAGGTTTTAGTTTAGGTTTTTATTTTACTTAGATTTAGGTTTATTTATTTATTATTTTATTTTTAGGTTTTATTTAGTTTAAGTTTAGGTTTTAGGTTTTAGGTTTAGGGTTTTTTTTGGGAAACCCTATAGGAAATTTTATTGCGACAAAAAGAAAGGTCCTTAAGGATAAACTCCACAACTATTGCTCAAGAGCTACAATCAACCTAGAGTAAATCACCTATCTAAGTACAACTAAAAGCAAAATAAAAGAGTAAAGGAAAGTAAAAGATACAAATTCATTAACATAGATAAGCCAATGAATAGATCTAGGCCAAAGCACTTCAGGATGAGAGATGCATGACACTAGGGAGCAAAGCAAGAGAACAAGAGAAATGCACGCAAGAGAAAAGAAGTGCATGCAAAATGAAGAAAGATAGAAATTAGAACATTAAAGTAGTATAGAGAAAGTGAAAAGTGAAGCGATAAGCGAAGAAAATTATAGAGAAGTGTGTGAAAGAAGGCTCAAGCTCAATCACACCAAATTAGGGGATGCAAATATGAGCATCCAAACTTTGGAAGGGTTACATCGAGGTAATACCAAACCAAGAAGGGAAATCATCACCTTCATAGCTACAAACACTGAGAAAAAACGACCGTTTGTTGAAAGTCTTATGAGCCTTAGTACAAACCTAAACAAAAGCCATATATAAAGAAAGATACAAGCGAGAAAGATAAGGGGATCCCATGCGGGATAAATATCATCAATATAGTCACCATAGCATGAGAATCCCTACATACATATGAAAATGAACCATCTTTGCTAGATCCACCTTTTAATAACCATAGAGTATAATTAGGCCGCATGAAAACCCACCACAAGAGAATAGCGGAAAAAGTAACAGGCAAATCCTGTGAGCAAATCAATAGCAACATATGAGACATATATGAAACTTTCAAGCCAAAGTCGACATATAGTCAGAAAAGAAACCCAATCATAATAAGTAATGCGATGTTAACAACCCCTTTTAATATAAGTTCCATAGTCAGCGATAAAAGCAAACAATTATTGCACCCACCATAAGATAATCAATATAAAATAGAAACAACATAGACAAGGGGTTCAAAGAGAGCCAACATATGAATCTTGAAAAAACCAACATAGATAACCAAGACAACAAGACCAGACAACAAATAAGACAGTTGGCCATAAAACCACCATTCAAAATACGCATTTGTTAGTAACCAAGTAGGTAGTAGCATAATCAGCAATAAAAAAATAGTAAAAGCCATTATTCAGCATAAGATAAACCAAAATAAAATAAGTACATAACGCAGAAGTTCAAAGGAGAGCCAACATTGGAATCCTTCAAGAGAAAAGAAAAGCAGATTAAATACAACATTAATAAAGCGAAAGTAGACAAAAGAAAGTCCAATCGAAGGAGAAAATAATAATAATAACAAAGTATAAGACTCTCCATACATTAGATAAGATTAGTAAGAACAATAAAAACCAAGATAACAAATAGCAGACAACAAAATAAGATAGATAGAAAAATAATAACTAGGCGACCATATAACCACATTCAATAGCGGTGCATAAGATAACATAGTGATCACAAATCTAAGAAGAGATGGAATAAAAAATAGTAGATTAAGTGTTAAATATCATATGATAATCAACTTGAGGTGAAATAGCAAGAATAATCAGGAAACAACCCGAGCGGTCTTTGGACATAAGACGATAATCCAACAACCAAAAATTAAAATAGCAAAACAATTTATTGCACCCACCATAAGATAATCCGGTAAAAGAGACAACATAGACTCAAAGGGTTCAAGGAGAGCCATCATTGAAATCCTTCAAGACAATGAAAAGCAGACCTGCAGGTAAGCCAACATCACCAGTAAAAATAGACTAAAATGAAATCAAGAATAAAATCCCATCCTAAAGAAACATTAATAATAGCAAGGTTATTGCGGTTCTCTCCATACAGTTGGAGGTGAGGTTAGAGAGCATAAGAGGGGCACACCTATTAAAGAGAGAAAAGATAGATAAATTAGGCCATGAAGCTATACAAAATATAACAATTACATAATGAGACAACAAAGTCATGAGCCATGAACAAATTTATAGATTAAGGAAAAGAGACAAAAAAACACGCCTTAATCATATAATGGAAAATACAATAGGACCCATAAATAGAATATTGATGGCAAGAAGTCTCCTGATAAAGCGAAGAAAAGCATAAAATAATCCATCTCCTCCAGTAGATAAGAGAAACCTTACCAAAGTAGTGGTTTATGAAAGCAGTAGTAAAACCCCAAATAAGGTTAGGGTAATTAATCCAACGATGACATAGAGATCACAATAACTAGAAAGGGTAGGGATGCATCAAAAAATCAGGAAAATCAAAACTAAGCAGTTGATCATGGTTAAATAGGTAATGTAACGCCAAACCAATAAGATGGATTAATTTTGAGGTAGGGTGTCATTGTCCAAATTAACCAAACCATGCAAATGTTTAGGAAGTGTAAGTTGATCAAAGAATTTTATGCCATCCAATCTAGCACCCAGATTAGCAAGGTATTCAACACATGAATTACCTTCACGCCTTACAAGAGTGAGAGGGAGCTCTAGTCTACCTTAGAAGGTAGTACAATTCTGTATTGCCCATTTTGGTGGAAGTCAAAAGATCAATCAGCAACAAGGCATCCACGTCAATCCAAATATTGAGCCAACCTTTTTGAAGGCAAATCTCAATAGCTTTGTAAATCGTTAGCTCGGCAAAAGGAACATAAGTATTAAGGGGTAAGCAAAAGCACATAAGACTTTACCATTAAGGTTTCAAAATGCCACAACATAGAAGCATTTTGAGAAATAGAATCAATGTTAATTTTAATAATATTAGCATGAGGTTTATCCAATAAACAATCTTGTCATCTTACGTTGGGTTGATCTAGCAAGTTAAAACCCGGTTTATTGGTCACAAATTTACATCCTTTGAATTGATTATAGTTAATTAAATTGGCATTAAACAAGTCACAGATTTTATTTTTAATTCTAGCAATTATCCTCATGTGATTCATAGGAATCCCACGATGTTTTGCATCATTTTTGTCCATCCATATGAACCAAATAAGAGTGATAGCGCGTTATCACTTTAATGTGGCCTTTAATAGTGTTTTTTAAAATAAACTTCAAGAAGTTGGTATAAAGTTAAGGAGCCATTGAATTTGTTAATGTTAAAGAGTTCATCATACCAAATCCAAAGTTTGGAAGCAATGGCTCATTAACAAAAACATGATTCACATTCTCAATGTGAAAGCGGCGATAGCATTTTGAAGGTAAGTAAAACCTTTACCCCACATCAAGGAGTTAACGGGGATGAAGTTTTTCAAAATACACCAAGTTAGAATAGAATAAGAAATAGGAATAGTGTTATTCCAAAGTTTAAAAATACATTGGAAAATCATGAGCTTCTTTAATATGAATCCAAATAATTTTAAGGTTGAAATCACCATTTTGGGAAAGCTTAAAAGGATCGATCATGATTGCTAGGAATGATAGGAATAATAGTAAGCTTATTTAAAGAGAAAGGAATATAATCTAAGCTTATTATTCCACATATTATTCACAAAAGAGTTCACTTTAATAGTAGCGGTGTGGAATGGGTAGAAAGTAATTCAAATGGACCCACCTCAGTCAGTTATCTTGCCAAAAGAAAGAGGCGTTAATCCCCAAGATATTAATGATTCTCCCATTTGATGGAACAAAGTCTTTTCCAAACAAGAGAGTCTCCCGCTCTATAGGGGTAAATGAGAGGATGCTTACCCTGGCAGTATTTGGCAGTCATGAAATTAGCCCAAAGACTATTGTTGCTCCTAAAATTCCACCAAAGTTTATAGAAAAAGCTGATAGCTTCCGATTGGACATCCAAGACCACCTTGACAAGAGTGCCACAGCTTTTATACCAAGAGGTCCAATGCATTCTTTTAGAAGAATTGTTAGAACCCCAAAAGAATTTGTTAAGGAGGTGCTCAATTCTATTAATGGTAGAATTGGTCGGCACAATGGTTTGAATGAGATATAGAGGTATGGAGTTAATTGTGCTCTTAATCAAAGTGAGCCTACCACCAAAAGAGAGTAAATGAAATTCCCAAATAAAAATTTTATTAGAGATTTTTTGGATTAGCTCATCAAAGAGATGTGATCTTTTGACCTTTAAAAGCGAGCACCAAGATATTTAATAGGAAGTTGTTCTTTGAAAATTAGTAATTCTCAAGATTTGGTTGATCCTATTACTAGGGATTTTAGAGGAAGGAATGAAACAACTTTACCTTCATTAAGAAAAAGACCACTTTCGTTACCAAATTTATTTAAAGATTCTTAATAGTTTTAATGTGATGAATAGAGGCATTGCAAAAGATTATGAAGTCATCAAGAAAACTAAGATGAGAGCAGGAAGACCACTTGAGTTCTAAAAAAACATGCTTTGGGATTATTGTTGAAAAGATCATTAAGACTCCTCAAAGATATTCAACAAATAATAAAAAGAGAGGGTGATAAGGGATCTCCTTGTCTCAAACCATGCATTGAAGGGAAAAACCATGGGACTCACCATTCATGATACGGAGAACCAAACATTGGTAATACAATTTTAATGAGAGATAAAAATTCAGGAAAAATTAAA
This sequence comes from Cymbidium sinense, assembly GCA_021442155.1. Classification (NCBI taxonomy): domain Eukaryota; kingdom Viridiplantae; phylum Streptophyta; class Magnoliopsida; order Asparagales; family Orchidaceae; genus Cymbidium; species Cymbidium sinense. Next base: position 56,594 of record JAKCPB010001099.1, read on the forward strand.
CAAAAGAAGAATTTGGAAGAGGAAATTTCAAGAGAGGTTGTCAAAAGCTTTAGAGATGTCCAGTTTGAAAAGGATGTTACCACCTCTAGTAGAAGCATCAGTGTCATGAATCAGCTCTTGGGTAAGAAAAATGTTGTCAGATATAGCTCTACCTTTAATGAAGCTAGTTTGGTTGGGTGAAATAATTTTAGGCAGCAGCGGACTAATTTTATTGGCAATTAATTTAACAATGAGTTTATGAAAGAAGGTGCAAAGGCTGATAGGTCTGAAATCATCCCAAGATTTAGGATTATTAATTTTGGGAATGAGAACAATGGAAGTGCTAGGAAAATATCTAGGTAAAGGATTTCCATCAAAAAAAATCTGACATCAACAAGGTCAGACTTAATAATAGGCCAACAATGCTAAAAAAATTGAGTCGTGTAGCCTTCAGGGCCAGCAATAGAATCAGTGTTCATGCTATTGAAAATATTACCAATCTCAGCTTCGGTAGAATGTAAACTAAGCAAGTGGTTGTCATCATTAGTAATCATTGAGGGAATCAGGTGTGAGTTGGAAAGAGCTTCTAAGGAAGGGTTGTTGTTTAATAAATTTTTAAAATGATGTATGACAGAATCTTTAATATCATTATTATCAGTGATCTAGCTGCTGTTATCATTTTAAATTTTTTTAATAGAGTTTAAGGCTTTCTTTTTTTTTTGAAAGAGCATGGAAAATTTCATCACCATCAATAATATGTTTGCTAGCACCTTTTTGCCTTGATGGGTTTCTTTCATATTCGATATTTAACCAAGTTATCTTTAGCTACATTCAACTCCTCAAGTTTAGTAGAGTTAGTCAAAATAGCATCTTCAAGAGAACAAACTAATTATTCCATATTTTTGAGATTGGCAAAAATATTTTTAAAATGATGCTTGTTCCACCAATTTAGGTTTTGTTTAAGCCTTTTAAGCTTAAGGCGAATCATTCCCTTAACAATTATCACGATGAAGGGCCATCCAGTTAATGGATACAACATTTATGAAATCAATGTGTTGGATCCACATATTTTAGAATCTAAAAGAAGTGGGGAGGATAATCTACTTGGAGGGATTTTGGGGAAATCAAAAGTTGAGCATGATCGGAGTTGCTCAAATGTTCAAGTAATGGCCATTGATTGATCCAAAGAGAATTAAAAAGAGTCCTATCAAGCCACTGCTAGAGTCTAGAGTTATGACACGTATAGTCAAAGCTTATAAAGCCAATATCAAACAGATTGCAATCAAGAATCATATTAGAAAATTCTTTCATGGAATGAATGTTAGGAGAGCAACCTCCCCTTCCTTCCGAGGAAGAGAGAATAGTGTTGAAATCTCCCCCAACTAACTAGGGTTTGTTGACCAAGGAGGCAAAGGTTCTTAAGTTATCCAAAAGGATGTTCCCACTAGCTCTATTACAAGAAGCATAAATAAAGGAACCAAGAATAGAAAATTCACCCAATGAGATGTGGACATTAACCAATTGTTGAAGATCATGAAGGATAGAGATGTTGAATAAATTATTCCAAAAATACCAAATTTTATTACAAATATTATAAAAGAAATTTTGAAAGCCAAGCATTCTAGCAACATGGTTGATCTTAGAAGAGTGTATGAATGGTTCAATAATAACAAGTAAGGCTATGTTATGAGTATGACAAAGACTTCTAATACGGTTGCGGACAATGAGAGTCTCAATACTCCTAACATTCTAAATAAGTAAATTGATCATAATAAAAAAGGATGGAAAAGAGATAACTAAAGAAATAAAAAGCAAGAAGAAAAGAAAAGTAAATGCAATTATTTAAGGGAAGTTAGAGAAGATCTAGTAGTTCTAGTGGAGCTATTAGTGAACATTCTAGCTTTAAGGGATTTTTTTTTAAAAATAGTTTGAGAAGGTCTATCTTTGTCCAAAGTATCCCCATCTGAGAGAGAGTGATTTGTGATATTCATAATAGGACCTATATCAGTCAAAGCATTCTAATGGTAATTTCCCTTCTTTATGTCGAATTAAGGCGAGAAGAGGGTTAGCATGTGTATGACTCAAGGGTAGTAGAAGGAGAGGTTGTGATGCCATTAATAGCACAGATTTCAAGCTCATTTTCAAAATTACTTTTCAGATTTTGTTCCATCATCAAAGGATCAACAATTTTCAGATTTTGCTCTCTCATCAAAGGATCTATTTCAGAATTTGTTTCCTTGGGTTCACTAGCCAAAAGGGGTAGGTTAGAATGAGTCAAGGTATATCTTGAGGAATTATTACAATTAGAAGCAATGTTAAGTAAGTTATCATTAGCCTCCTCACAACCTCATAAGCATTATTTGTAACATGCTCGATTCCTCTCCAATAGGCAAATCATGGATAAAAGGAGTAGGGGAGGGGATGATTTCCATTTTGAGTTACTTTAGGTACATAAGAAAATTTATTGATTTTTCATTTGATAGAGTAGATTAGGATCGACAATTTATTCTTTTTTAAGATGAGGATGCAACACAAAACATTGATTGATCATGGCCATGTAACTTCCAATGTGTACAAAAAATAAGGAAATTCTCAAATTCCACTTTTTGATTATAACCAAATTTCTCAGAGATGATCCAAACTTCTTTAGGATGCTTTTTAGTAATATCACTCTCAACCAAAATACAAGCAACTAAAGGCTGATCTCACGCATGGTGGCACGATCAATTTGAAGAGGTGACCAAAGAGAAATAAAGAGAACTTGATGTGTAACATAATGTATTCTCATATTAGGAAGAGCTAGCCATATAGGAACAATTGGGGATTCCTCTTTTATATCAAAAAGAAGAGACCATTTCAGAAGTCGCATTTGACAATTAAACACAAAGTAAGAGCAACGGGCAAAGACTCTTGAGTAATCTATGTCATTAGAGAGTTGGATTAAAATATGCCTAGGATCCATCAATCCGATAGTGAAAATGCTTGAAAGTTTAAGGCTATGAAAAAAATGATTGGATGTTATCGAGTTGGCGTATAGGAAAATTTACCCACTAAAGAGAATTCAAAAGGGATCGCCAACTTTTCCACATCTAGATCTGAGCACATAACAGCAGGCATCCCACGAAATGAGGTCGAGATCAAATTCACTGAGCAATAGGGGAAATATTCTTACCAGATAATGCATCCTTGAAGGACTTAACTACAGGCAGAGTAGCTTTTAGGGTTTAGGGTTGGGGTTTAAGGTTTAGGGTTTAGAGTTCAATCTTTAGTCTTTAGAGTTTAAGGTTAGTTTAAGGTTTAGGGTTTAGGATTTTAGAGTTTATGGTTTAGGGTTTAGTGTTTAGGGTTTAGGGTTTAGGGTTTATGGTTTAGGGTTTTTTTATTTTAGGGAAAGTAAGAATTTTATTACCATTAAAGGAAAAGATATAATATCCTTAAAAGGGTAAAAGAATTATATTGCTCTCAAAGCTATAAGAAACTTAGAGAGCTAAACCCCATCTAAGTTCATTAGAAAAGATAAGGATAAAGCAAATATAACACCTAAAAGCATAAGAGAAAGACAAGTAAGACTAAAACAAATCCTAAAATAGTAAAAGGATGAGTTGAGTTCATGATTCCTTTGAGAAAGTAAGATAAGCAAGATCCACAACAACATCCCTTGGGTTTGAGCAACGATCATTCTCTATAAAGTTCTAACACAGAGGAAATCACAAAACACTACAAAGGAAAAAGTCATAGCTAAAAAGAATAAGGATAAACAGAGGTAAAAGAGAGAGCTTAGAAATAGAAGGCTCATGCTCATTTAGGATCATCTCAAGGGGCAATAATAAATATGAGCATCTAGACTTCATAAAGAAGTGTTACAATCATATGTAATGCTACCAACCAGAGAGAAGGGGTGCGTAACATCAAAGTCATCATAAGCATACCGATATAAGCATCTTAGGTTCTTGATCTAACACCATTAAACAAGCAAGCGGCAGCAACTTAGCAAACCACCAAACAAAAAACACTAATCATAATAACCTAGAAGAGGTTAGAACAAAGTCGAGAACATGAACAATAGCCATTAACATCCAAGCTCCAAACTAGGAAAACCAAAACTAGCCATCGAGCACCAAACCAATGCTAATTAATAGAGAAACAACCAACAAAACTAAGATAGGATCCCTCAAGCCGAAGTCCCAATAATAAGTAGTCACCAAGCCAAACCAAGGTGAGCAACCATAAATGACTAAATAGCTAGAAAATGAAACCTAAGGAAAAATAAGTTGTATCATTCAATCACAAGAAGACAAAATAACCACACAAGGGGCCAAGGCAGCTACCAACCACCGAAACTAAAAGTCTAATCAAAGGATCAACAAAGGTTAGAACCAAAAGGCAAGACAAATTGTTGTGTTGAGCTTTTAGTTTTAAGGTTCAGGTTTTAGTTTAGGGTTTAAGGTTTTTGGTTGCTATTTTTTTTACTGAGAACAAATTTAGATTCAACATTTCATCTTTTAAATTTCATCAACCAAGTAACACACTAAATTTTCTAAGACACAAGTGGTGACATAGATAAAAATGAGCACGTATAGAACAAATCAAAAACCCTGGATAACTAGAACTGTCTCTACTATAAAGACACAGTTTCATAAGCAGTAGATTGGATCGGCCATTCTTTAGTTTTTCTAGTTCCCATCAGAACCACCCTGGCCTCTCGAGTAGGGGGATCCACCATCATATCCCCGATCTCTCCCTCCACCATCACCATCGCAGTAACCTCTGTCGCTCCTCCGGCCTCCATAACCACCACTACTCTGACCACCACCTTCATATTCACCAGCAACTCCAAATCCCCCACCACCACTGTGATAACCACCACCTCCACCTTCACCTCCATCGCCAGATTAGACTGAGCCTGGTTAATGGTGATGTTCCTCCCGTCAAGGTTTTGCTCATTCTTAGGGTTTAGGTTTAGGTTTAGGTTTATTAAGTTTTAGGGTTTATGTTTATTTTTTTAATTTATTTAGTTACATTAAGTATAGGTTTAAGTTTAGGCTTTGGGGTTTAGGGTTAGAGTTTAGGGTTTAGGGTTTAGAGTTTAAAGATTAGGTTTTATGCTTTTAGGGATTAGGGTTTAGGGTTAAGGTTTAGGGTTTAGGGCATAGGGCTTTATGGGGTTTAGGGTTTAGGGTTAAATGCTTAGGATTTAAGGTTTAAGATTTTTTTTTAAATTAACTAAACCTATAGGTTTATGTTTACTTGGTATATTTCATTTTTTTATTATTTATTTTAGTTTACTTTATTTTTTAGCTTTATTTAGTTCTATTTTTTATTTTTATTTAGTTTAGTTATTTTTATTATAATTTTGGTTTTTTATTTTAGTTTATTTTTTTGGTTTAGGTTTAGGTTTATTTTTCAATTGAGTTTTATTTATATTTTATTTTATAGGTTTAGGTTTATTTATTTTATTTTTTTTTTTTTAGGTTAGTTTAGGATTTTATTTTTTTTTGTTTATTTTTAGTTTAGGTTTAGGTTTATTTTTAGCTTTTTTATTTTATTTAGATTTGGTTTAGGTTTAGGTTTAGTTTATTTTAGGGTTAGGTTTTATTTATTTTAATTTAGTTTATTTTAGTTTATGTTTAGATTTATTTTTATTTTGTTTATTTTATTTTATTTTTTTTTAATTTAGGTTTAGGTTTTGTTTTAGTTTATGGTTTAGGTTTAATTTTGTATTTATTTTTAGGTTTATTTCATGATTTTTTTTCTTTGGTTCTAGCAATGATCCTTTTATGATTCATAGGAATACCACAATATTTAGCATCATTTCTATCCATCCATATGAACTAAATAAGGGTAATGGAAATTAAAACTTTGATATGAACCTTAATAGTTTTGTGGTAACAAGCTTCAACAAGTTGATATAAAGAAAGAAAACCATGGAAATGGTTGTATTAAAAATATCATACCAACCCCTTAATTTAGGGGCAATAACACCATTAACAAAAACATGATTAACCTTTTCAATATGAAAACAACAATAACATTTGGAAGGCAAATGAAATCCTTTATCCGAGACCAACGAATCAACATGAATGATGTTTTTTTATTATTCTCCAAGTAAGGACAGAATAAGAGATAGGGATGATATTATTCCAAAGTTTAATAAATACATTTGAAGAAATATGAGCATCTCTAATATAATTGCAAGCCTCTTTAAGAATAAAATCACCATTATAAGATAGCTTAAAAAGAATTTGATCAGGCTTGTTGGAAAAGATAGGAATATCACTAAATTTATCAATAAGAGAGATATGAATAAATTAGCTATGTTTACTATCATTCGACTTGTTATTAAGCCAAAATGAGTTAACTTTAGTAGCAGCACTAGAATGGGTAGATAAAAAAGAATCAATTGAACCACCACCAATCTAGTTATCTTGCCAAAAGAAAAAAGATCTCAAATTTATACCCCAAGATATCAATTGACCTCCCATTTAATGGAGCAAAGCCTTTTCCAAAGCTGGGAGTCACCAACTTTATAAGTACATATTAGAGGGTGCTTACCTTGGCGTATCTATTTATCATAAAATTAGCCCGGAGCTATCTTTTTTCAAAATTCCACCAACATTCATTGGAGAGAAGGTAATAGCTTCATGAATAGGTTTGCAACCAAATTTCACCCAGAGGACCACAACATTTTAAGCCAAAGTCCAATGCATCCTTTTAATAATTATTAGAGCCCCAAAAATTTATTAAGGGTTGATCAATTCTATTTAAGATAGAATTATTAGGGATAATGGTTTGAATAAGATATAGAGGTACCAAATTAAGAATTTTCTAAGCAAAAGTAAACTACCACCAAAAGAAAGTAAGTGAAATTCCCACAAAATTTTATTTAAAAGAAATAATTAAAATATAATTTATTTTAAAATTTCTTAAGTTTTTGATATGATTGAAAGAAATTAAAAGATAATGAAATATCGAAAAATTTAAGATGAAAGCATGATACCACCAATTAAAGTACATGCTAGGGGTTGTTATTGAATAAATCATTTAAACTCTAGATAGGTATTTAATAATAAAGAAGTGGACAAAGGATCTCCTTGTCTCAATCCATGAAAAAGGAAAGAAGCAAAGCTTCACCATTACAAGAATTGAAAACAGGCATTATTAATATAATTTTAATAAGGTTAATGAAATTATCAGAGAAACCAAATAAATGCAGTTTATTTAAAGGAAATCTAGAGATATTATCAAAGGCTTTAGAAATATCTAATTTAAAAGATTGTTACCTCTAGTTGGAACATCAAAATCATGAATAAGCTCTTGAGGAATAAGAATGTTATCAAATAATAGACTTCCTAAAACAAAACTAGTTTGGTTGAGAGAGATAATTTTTGAAGTAAAGGACTAAGTCTATTAGTAAGAATTTTAGAAATCAATTTATTAAAGAAAGTGTAAAGACTAATAGGTCTAAAATCACTCCAAGAATCCAGATTATCTTTTTAGGTATTAGAATAATGGAAGTGTTTGAAAAATATTTAAGGAGAGGATTACCAAAAAAATCAACAATAGCATCGATTAAGTCATGCTTAATAATAGACCAACAATTTTGAAAAATTGAGTAGTATAACCCTCCGCACCATGAAATCAATGTTCATGCTATTGAGAACTTTACCAATCTCATCTTCAAGAGCAACCTAGTAAGCTAAATGATTATCATCATTGGTAATAATAGAGGGGATCAAATGTGAATTAGAAATAGCTTCATAAGAGTGGCTTTATTAAGCATATTTCTAAAGTGGTTAATAACATAATATTTAACATTAATATCGTAATCCAATCTCCAATATCATTTTTCATTTTTTGGATATAATTTAAAGCTCACTTTTTATTAAATAAAGCATAAAAATACCTCATATTTCTATCCCCATTAGCAATATGTTTACTAGCATCTTTCTGCCACCAATAGGTCTCTTCCATATTCTGATAATTAACAAGTTTATCTTTAGCTTCATTCAAATCTTTAAGCTTAGAAGAGAAAATAGCATTTTCAAGTTCACAAACCAAAAGTTCCATGTTTTTTTAGCAAAAGATTTTTAAAATAATGTTTATTTCCAAACCAAATTTTGTTTGAGCTTTTAAGCTTAAACCATAATCTATTCATACCCCTAATCGAATCATTAGGGTGTAAAGGGGCAATCCAATTAATGGCCATGACTTTAAGAAAATCTAGATGTCAATATACATATTTAAAATGAAAGATGTTTAATATTTTACATAAAAATATGAAAGAGGAGATGTTTAATATTTTAGAGTTTTCTTTAACATAAACCAAAAGTATGATGAAATAAAGTTTTACTAAAATGGTCAATAGAGGTAAGAGGCCATTGATTAATCCAATGAGAGTTGAAAAGAATTCTTCTAAATGTTGCGAGCTTAGAGTTTTGCCAAGTATAATTAGAGCCTTTAAAACCAATGAAAAATAGATTACAATCAAGAATTATATTAGAATGTTCTTCCATATAATGAATATTATGCGAGCAACCACTCCTTCTTTTTGAAGAATACATAATAGTGTTGAAATCACCCCCAACCAACCAAGGTTTGTTAACAGAAAAGAAAAACTTCTCAAATTCTCCCAAAGAACATTTCAACTAGCTCTATTGCAAGAAGCATAAATTAAAGAGCCCAACACACAAGAGTCACCAAAAGAAATTTGAGCATTGACAACTTGTTGTAGATCATCTAAAATTAAAACATTTAAGAAGCTATTCCAAAAGCACCAAATTTTATTACTAATGTTAGAAAAAAAAATTACTAAAGCCATGCATTCTAGTAACATGATTGATTTTTTCAGCATGTATAAGAGGTTGAATAACAATAGGTAAAGAGATATTATTAATTTTACAGACATTTCTAATGACGATTAAAGTGAGGGTACCAATCCATCTAACATTCCAAATAAAAAAATTAAACATAAAGAAAATTTAAAATTAAATTAAAAGATAATAAAGAGAGAGAGAGAGAGAAAGAATAACAAATCCTTTTCTAAGAAAAAATTGAAACAACACATTATTTATGTGAAAAGGATCTAGATCTAGTAGATCTGACAAAAATAGGAGGTTGCATATTAGAGTTTTCAGTTTTTTTTAAGGATAGTTTATAATTTTTTGTTTATATCCAAAGTGTCACCATTACATATATATTGATTAGAAATATTATTAATAGGATAAGGATCAGCAAGAATATCTCTAATCACAACTTCCCCCTCTTTGAAATCAGCATTTTATTGAAAAGTGGGATTAGAATGAAGATCAATCTTGGAATTAGGGAAGGAGAAGATATTATACCATTCAAAGCACAATTACCAATGTCAATCAGATTTTGCTCAAGAATTTTAGCCACATTCAAGTTATCATTTAAATCCTCATTCTCATCAATTAATGCCGAAAGAAGAAGGAATAGACTCATTAGAAAATGAATCATCATTTTTTTAGCCTTCTTGAATTTGGAATTAGCCATAATAGGCATATTCTCATGTAAAAAAAGGTTGTTGGAAAAAACCATCTTTTCAACATTATTAGTACCTTTGTCATGGTCGAATGAGAAGTAATCAACAATTTTAGAAACATCAAAAGATTCCAAAGAGTCTGACCTAATATCAACATTTAAGTTCTTTTCAGGCGTAGAAATAGTTTTATTAACTTTATCAGAAGCTAATTTCGAGTTATGATCATTCAAAATTTTCTTTTTAAGATGTAGCTGAAGAACAAAATAATCCCAATTATCATGACCATGTATCTTGCAATGGGAACAGAAAACCAAAAAAATTTCAAATTCAAACTTTTGTAAATAACCAAACTTTTCAGATCCAATCCAAACCTCCTTAGTATGTTTTTTAGATATGTCAAGTTCAACCAATATATGAGCAATAGAGGGACAGGATCTCACAGCGATCATGTGATCAATTTGGAGTGGCCAACCAAAAAAAGCCCCGACAACAAACATAATTTGGCGGGTAACATAATGGATTCTTATATTTGGAAGAGCTAACCAGATAGGAATAATAAGTGATTCATCCTTTATATCAAAAAGGGGAGACCACTTGAACAAATGCATTTAACAGTTAAATATAAAATAAGATCGATGTTAGAAAACACTTGAATAATCCAAATCGTTCATAAGTTGAATCAGAATATGTCTTGGATTGATCAAACCAACAGAGAAAGCACTTGAAAGTTTAAGGTTATGAAGAAAGGATCAGATATTTTCCAAATTCGGCCAGTGCAACTCAAATTTTCCAACTAAAGTAAATTCAAAAGGTTTTGTAAGCTTTTCAACATCATGATACAAACACATGATCGCAAGCATACCTCAAAAAGAAGTCAAAATTATATTCATCGAGTCATATTTAGTAGAGCTCTTACCAGAAAGTGTATTCTTAAAGTATTTAATAGAGATGGCATTGATTCTGAATCAAAAAATTGGATGCCTAGAATCATCAAATTGGAGATGTAATCCAGGGTTCAAGGTCACCACCCATATTTAAGAGACACTCACATGAGTGGCCAGATATTCAAAAGGGTCCACAAAATGTTTGATAATGATGAAGGATCCACCAAAAATGTGAGATGGGATGCATGATGAGGGAAAATGAAATACATAGCCACAAAGGAGAATTAGGATTACTAGCTTTAGTTTCTAGTTTAGGTGTAGAGTTTAGAGTGTTTTAGTTTAAGTTTTGGGTTTGGGTTTAGTTCAAGTTTAGTTTTAGCCTAGGTTTAGGGGTTTGGGTCAGGGGTCAGTTTAGTTTTAGTTTAGGCTTTAGTTTAGGTTTGTGGGTTAGGGTTTAGGTTTGTTGTGGCAGTTTTCAGCCAGTTATTTAGATTTAGTTTAGTTTGTGGTTTAGAGTTTGAGTTTAGTTTGTGGTTATTTAGGGTCAGTAGTGGAGGGTCAGTTAGGGCCAGGCCAGATCAGTGATCAGGTAGGGTTGTGGCCTAGGGTCAGTTTTGGTGGGTTATTTGGGGTTTTAGGAGTGGTAGTTGGGTTTCAGGGTTTGGATTTGTGATCAGTAAGTTGGGTTTAGGGTTTTGTGGGTAGGAGTGAGGTTTTTGGGCTTAGTTTAAGATTTAGTTTAGGGTTTAGGGTAGATTTATGTTTTTAAATTACAAACCAACAGGTTTAGGTTTATTTTAGTTTATTTTATATTTTATTTAATTTATTTTTTGTTTATTTAGTTTAATTTATTTATTTAATTTAGGTTTTCATTTATTTTGGGTTTAGGTTTAGGTTTATTTTATTTTATTTTTATTTTTATTTTTATTTTAGGTTTAGGTATTTAATTTTATATTTTGGTTTAGGTTTTATTTTATATTTTTTTTAGGTTTAGGTTTTATTTTATTTTAGGTTTATTTTTAGGTTTTATTTTTAAGTTTTTATAGGTTTATTTTAGTTATTTTATTTTATTTATTTATAGTTTATGTTTTATTTATTTTTTTTATTTTATTTTTTTTTTTATTTAATTTTATGTTTAGATTTTTTTTTAGGGTTTTATTTAGGTTTTAAGTTTTGTGGTTTGGGATTTTAGGGTTTAGTGTTTGGTTTAGGGATAGTATAGGTTGGGGTTTAGTGTTTGTGCTTTGATTAGTTTTAGGGTTTGATTTTTGGGTTATCTTAGGTTTAGAATTTTAAAAAAAAAAGTAAATAATAGGTTTAGGTTTATTTATTTTAGTATATTTTTTACATTTTTATTTATGTTTATTTATTTTTATTTATTTTATTTTATTTATTTTTAGTTTATGTTTTATTTTAAATTATTTTAGTTTAGCTCATTTTAAGTTTATTTTTTAGTTGAGTTTTATTTTTTATTTTATTTTAGGTTTAGGTTTTATTTTTATTTTAGGTTTAGGTTTAGGTTTAGGTTTTATTTTATTTTCTTAGGTTTATGTTTTAGGTTTTTATTTTAGGTTTATTCTTAATTTTTTATTTTTTTGTTTAGATTTTGGTTTATTTTTAGTTTATTTTATTTTATTTAGTTTAGGTTTAGGTTTAGGTTTAGGTTTTATTTATATTAGTTTAGTTTATTTTAGTTTAGGTTTAGGTTTATTCTAATTTGATTATTTCATTTTTATTTTAAGTTTAGTTTTTTTATTAGGTTTTAAGTTTTATTTTTTTTATTTATTTTATGGTTTTATTTTTTAGGCTTAGGATTTTATTTAGGTTTTATTTTATTTTATTTTAGGTTTATTTTAAGTTTATTTTATTTTCATTTTATGTTTAGTTTTTTTTATTTAGGTTTTCTATTCCTAGGTTTATTTTTGGGTTTTATTTTTTAGTTTATGGTTTAGAATGTTTTTTTTAAAAGAAATTTAAGTAAACTAGTAGTTTAGGTTTATTTACTTTATTTAGTTTATTTTATTTATTTTAGTATTTTATTTTTAATTTTATTTAAGATTTTTTTTATTTAGTTTATTTTAGTTTAAGTTTTTTATTTTAGTTTATTTTAGGTTTTTATGTTTTTTTTTTAGCTTTGTTTTATTTTATTTTATTTTTTAAGTTTAGTTTAGGTTTATTATTTTTTAGGTTTTTATTTAGGTTTTTTTTTTAGGTTTAATTTTTAGGCTTAGTTTATTTAGTTTATTTTATTTTTATTTATTTAGGTAGTTTATCACGTTTAGGTTTTAGTTTAATTATTTTAGTTTAATTCATTTTAATTTTAGGTTTAGGTTTATTTTATTTGTTTATTTTATTTTATTTTTAGGTTTTTTTTTTTAGGGTTTAGTGTGTTATTTTTATATTTTAGGTTTATTTTTAGGTTTAAGTTTGTTTAGTTTTATTTTATCTATAGGTTTATTTATTTTTTTATTTTAGTTTTTATTTTTTTTTTTATTTAGTTTAAGTTTATTTATTTTATTTTAATTTATTTCTTTATTTTCTTTTATTTTTTAGGTTAGGTAATTTTAGGTTTTATAGATTTTATTTTATTTATTATTTATCTTATTTAGGTTTAGTTTGGGTTTAGGTACAGCTTTATGGCTTTAGGGTTTAGGGTCTTGGCTGGGTAGGTTTGTTTTCAGTTTTTGGGTTTTGTGGAGGGCTCAGGGAGTTGTTTAAGGTTTTAATTAGGGAGTGATAGGGTTTGGAGGGTTTACATTTTTTAACAGAGTAGGGTCAGGATTTAGGCTCATCAGTTAGGGTAAGCTCAGTATGGTTTAGTTTTAGTGGTTTAGTTAGGCCTAGGGTTTAGGGTCAGTTAGGGTTTATTTAGGTTTTATCTTTTATCTTATTTTATCTTTAAATCTAAAATGGAATTTAGGTTTATTTTTTATTTTTATTTTATTATTTATTTATTTATTTTATTTAGGTTTTTTATTTTAGTTTATTTTTAGAATTACATTTAGGTTTAGGTTTATTTTTTTAGTTTAGTTTTATTTAATTTATTTTTTTTGGTTTAAATTTTATTTTATTTTTAGTTTAGGTTTTTTTTATTTTACTTTTTTGGTTTAAGTTTTAGTTTTTATTTTAGATTTATTTTAGGTTTTATTTTTTAGTTTAGGTTTAGGTTTATTTTAGTTTTTTTTATTTAGTTTATTTTAGGTTTAGTGTTGCTTTTATTTTAGTTTTAGGTTGGTTGTTATTTATTTTAGTTTAGTTAATTTTAGTTTAGGTTTAGGTTTTTTTTATTTTTATTTTAGGTTTAGGTTTTTTTTAGTTTAGATTTAGGTTTTATTTTTTTATTTATTTTTATTTATTTTTAGGTTTAGGTTTTATTTAGTTTTTATTTTATTATATTTTAGTTTATTTTATTTATTTTAGGTTTTAGTTTTATTTATTTACATTTTTTTATTTTTTTTAGTTTAATTTAGGATTTTATTTATTTATTTTGTTTAGTTTTATTTATTATTTTCTTTATGTTTAAGTTTAGGTTTTAGTTTATGTTTTATTTTATTTTAATTTTTTTTATTCTATTTTGTTTAGTTTTTTATTTATTTTATTTTTAGGTTTTATTTAGTTTAGGTTTAGGTTTTTTAGCTTTTAGGTTTAGGGGGGTTAGTGGGTTTGGGTTTAGGTGTTTCTTAGGTGTGGTTTTTTTTAATTTATTTTAGGGTTATTTAGGTTTAAGTTTTAGGGTTTATGGTTTAGGGTTTAGTGTGGTTTTAGGTTTAGTTTAGAGTTTAGGGTTTGTGGGTTTAAGGATTTTTTGGGGTTTAGTTTGGGTTTAGGTTTTAATTTAGGTTTGTGGTTTTGGTTATTTTTTTTTAATAGAGAACAAATTTAGATTCAACTTTACTTTTTTGAATTCATTAACCAAGTAACACACCAAGTTTTCTAAGACACAAGAGAGACAGAGATAAAAAATGAGCACGATAGTGATCAAAACTCTAGATAACTAGAATCTCCTACTATAAAGACACTATTCCATAAGCAGATCAGTATTTTTTAGTTTCTTCGTCATCAAAACCACCGCCTCTTGAGTAGTAGATCCACCATCATATCCCCAATGTCTCCACCACCACCATGGTTGTAACCTCCATCGCTCCTCCCACCTCCATAACCACCATTGCTCTGACCACCACCTCCATATCCACCAGCACCTCCAGATCCCCCACCACCACTGTGATAATCACGGCCTCTGCCTTTGCCTCCATTGCCCGATCTAGACTAAGCCTGGTTAATGGTGATGTTCCTGCCATCAAGGTTCTACCCATTCTTATGGTTTTTTTAAAATCAAAAGTGGGAGAATTTTATTGCCAAAAGAAAGGGATACAAGGTCCTTAAAGGGGATAAATCTAAACTACTACTCAAAGAGCTACAATTAACCTCCTAAAGATAAATTTCCTACCTATTACACCAAAGCAAAATAAAGAAATGACAAAAAATTAAGAAAGAAACAACACCAAATTCCAAGAAGGCTACCAAAACCATCTATATCCCAAAATCTTCTAAGAGATGCACAAACCACCTACCCCAAAACCGCCACAAACCGCAAAGAACTTAATATAGAGATAAACATCTAGAAATAAGGATAAGTTAAATACACAAAAGGAACAAAATGACAAAAATCTTAGATATGGGCTCCATTCATCTCAAGGGGAAACAGATATGTGAGTATCCAAATTTCTAAGAAGGGTTACAATCACATATGGTGATGAAAAGGATAATAGGAAGCATCCCACCCTTCATAACCAACTTACCTCAATTAAACCAAATAGCTAAACCAAGAGCTCGCCAAGTTCCAAAGATCTATCATCGGATTAAATAGAAAACTAACCAAAGAAAAACATCCAAACAAAGAGCAAAGAAACCAACCAAACAAGATAATAACCAAGAAACAACCACCATCAAAGCCACCTAAAACAAATAAAGACCAAAGGTAAAGAACTAAAAATTCTACAGATCCACCAACCAACAAAGACAACTGCAATTTAGCCATCAAGAGGAATCAAATAGTAATAGAGATAAGAACAACCAAAGCCACATATAGGTTCATCCCACAACAAAAAGAAATGACAAGCTAATGGGCCATCCAGTCAATAGGAAAACACCATAAAAAACTTCAAAAAAACCACCAAAAAAAGGGAATAAAAACTAGATGGCGTGTAAGCTCAGAGAGTAAACTCACCAAGAAGGAACAAAGCACATACCAGCAACCAATAATCATATAGAAAAATCAAAAGCAAAAGGCTAGAAAAAATCACAGCCATCAAGCAACCACTAGCCAATAAACCCTCACAAGAAAAAAAAAGGCTAGGAAAAAATGTAAATAAGCAAGCACTGAGGCCTGCCAAACACCATGCCATCCTAAAGCCAACACAGTAGGAGACCAACAAAAGGAGAGCCACCAAAACTAGAGGGCAACTAAATCTCAACAGTACCAACTAGAAATAATCTCAACCTCCATGAAAGGAGATATCATTCTTAGGGTTTAGGTTTAGGTTTATTAGATTTTAGGTTTGGGTTTATTTTAATTTATTTAGTTATTTTAGGTTTAGGTTTGGGGTTTAGGTTTTAGGATTAGGTTTGGGTTTAGGTTTAGTAGGTTTTATAGGGTTTAGTTTAGGGTTTAGAGTTTAGAGTTGTTAGTTTTAGGTTTAGGGTTTGGGGTTTAGCATTTAAGGATTATGGTTTTTTTTAAAATTAAGTAAACCGACATAGGTTTAGTTTATTTTATTTTTTAGTTTATTTTATTTTTTTGTTTTATTTAAGTTTATTTTTTTTATTTAGTTTAGTTTCTTTATTTTAGTTTATTTTTTATATTTTAGTTTATTTTAAGTTTAGGTTTATTTTTGGAGTTTTTTTATTTATTTTAGGTTTAGGTTTTTTTTTTTTAGGTTTTATTTTATTTTAGGTTTAGGTTTTTTATTTTAGGTTTATTTTAGGTTTTATTTTTTAGTCTAGGTTTAGGTTTATTTTTAGTTTATTATATTTTATTTAGTTTATTTTAGGTTTAGGTTTTATTTATTTTAGTTTAGTTTATTTTAATTTAGGTTAAGTTTAATTTTATTTATTTTATTTGGTTAAGTTTTTTTTTAGTTTAGTTTTAGTATTATTTTAAGGTTTATTTCTTAAGTTTAGGTTTTATTTT
This sequence comes from Cymbidium sinense, assembly GCA_021442155.1. Lineage (NCBI taxonomy): Eukaryota > Viridiplantae > Streptophyta > Magnoliopsida > Asparagales > Orchidaceae > Cymbidium > Cymbidium sinense. The sequence goes on from JAKCPB010001099.1 coordinate 73,149, forward strand.
ATTTTATATAAGTATATTTTATTTTATTTTATTTAATTTTTATTTTATTTAGGTTTTTATTCTTAGGCTTATTTTATTTTTAGTTTAGAATTTTATTTATTATATTTTAATTTAGTTTTATTTTTTTTATTTTATTTTATTTTATTTAGGTTAGTTTAGGTTTTCATTTTATTTAGATTTAGGTTTTATTTATTTATTTTTGGTTTATTTAGTTTAGAATTAGGTTTTAGGTTTAGGTGGGTTTAGGGTGTGGTTTAGGGTTTAGGGTATGGTTTAGGGTTTAGGGTTTAGCTTTGGTTTAGTTTAGGGTTTAGGTTGTATGTTTTAGGGTTTAGGGTTTGGGTCATTTTAGGGTTTAGGGTTTAGGGTTTTAGGGTTTGGTTAGGTTTATGATTGAGTTTAGTGTTTAGGTTTAGGTTTAGTTTTAGTTTTAATAGAGAATAAATTTTGATTCAACATTTCTTCTTTTTGATTTCATCAACCAAGTAACACACCATGTTTTCTAAGACACAAGCGATGACATAGATAAAAAAATGAGCTCGCATAAAGCAAATCAAAAACACCCTAGATAACTTGAACTCTCTATAAAGATAGCTCCATAAGTAAGATGATCTCTTCGCTTTCTCCGCCCCATTAGAACCACCCTCGCCTCTTGAGTAGTGAGATCCACCAACATATCCCAGATCTCTCCCTCTGCCACTACCATGACTGTAACCTCTCTCACTCCTCTAGCCTCCATAACCACCAGCACCTCCAAATCCCACACCACCACTATGATAATCGTAGCCTCCACCTTTGCCTCCACCGCCAGATCTAGACTGAGCCTGGTTGACGGTGATGTTCCTACCATTAAGGTTTTGCCCATTCTTTAGGTTTATGTTTTTGTTTAGGTTTATTAGTTTTGGGTTTAGTTTATTTTTTAATTTATTTAGTTACTTTTAGGTTTAGGTTTAGGGTTTGGGTTGGGTTTTGGGTTTAGTTTAGGCTTAGTTTAGGGTTAAGATTTTATATGTTTTAGGGTTAGGTTTAGGGTTTAGGGTTAAGGTTTAAGTTTTTGCATTTAGGGTTAGTGTTTGGCTTTGGGTTTAGGTTTTAAGGTTTAGTATATGGTTTTAGAGTTTAGGGTTTAAATTTTTGGGTTTTGTGTTTAGGGTTTAGGGTTTAGGGTTTAGGGTTTAGGGTTTTAGGGTTTAGGGTTGTTTAAGGTTTTGTGTTTAAGGTATTTTTTTGGGAAAGTTAGAATTTTATTACCAAAAAAGGAAAAGAGACAATGTCCTTAAAAAAAGGGTAAAACTCTAAAATTCTACTGCTCTCAGAGCTACAAGAAACCTAGAGAAAACCCCATCTAAGTACATTAGAAAAGAAAAGAAAACAAAGAGAAAATACAACATATAAAGCATAAGAGAAAAGGCATAGAGTAAGACTAAAATAAATCTAAAATAGTAAAAGGATGAGTCTAGTTCATGATTCCTTTGAAAAAGCAAGATAAGAAAGATCCACTACAACATCACTTTGGTTGACTGAGCAACGACCATACCCTCTGTACAGCTCCAACTTGTAAAAAAAATTTGCAAAACACTATAAAGTCAAAAGTCATACCTAAAAATGATAAGGAGAGGAAAAGGAGAGAGCTTAGAAAGAGAAGGCTCAAGATTAGTTAGGATCATCTCAAGGGGCAATAATACATATGAGCATCCAAACTTCATAAAGAAGGGTTACAATCATATGTAATGCTACCAACCAGAGAGAAGATGTGAGTAACATCAAAGCCATCATAGCTAGCATACGATATAAAGTAAACATCCAAGGCCAAGTACATAGAGTTCAAGATCCATCACCATTAAATAAAAAAACCACCAACTAGAAATTAAAACCACCAAATAAAAAACCATAAATGACTAATCATAACCTAGAGAGAGGTTAGAAGTTAGAATACCAACAACAACCATTAACCAAATTCCCATCCAAGCTACAAACCAGGGAAAACCAGTACTAGCCATCAGCAAGCACCAGACCAATTCTAATTAATTAAGAAATAGCCAACAAAACCAAGATAGGAGCCCTCAAGCCAAAGCCCTAACAATAAGCAGTCACCAAGCCAAACTAGAGTGGATAACCATAAATGACTAAATAGGTCAGAAATGAAACCATCAACCAAGGAAACATAAGTGCAAATCACCAAGATAAAACAACCACAAAAGGGGCCAAAGGTAGCCACCAACCAATAAAAACCAAAAAGTCCAATCCAAAATGATCAACAAAGGTTCAGCTAGCACAATAAAAGCTTTAGAAAACTGTTGAGTTTAGGTTTTAGAATTAAGTTCCAAATTTTAGTTTAGGGTTTAGGGTTTTTTTAATAGAGAACAAATTGAGATTCAATATTTCTTTTTTTCAATTTCATCAACCAAGTAACACAACAAGTTTTCTAAGACAAAAGTGGTGACATAGATCAAAAATGAGCACACATAGAAGAAATCAAAAATCTTTGATAACTATAGCTATCTATACTATAAAAATAAAGTTCCATAACCAGCAAATCAAATATCTCCATTAGAAACAACCTGAGCTCTCGAGTAGTAGGAGCCACCATAATATCCTCGATCTCTCCCTCTGCCACCACCACAACTATAACCTCTGTCGCTCCCCCCACCTCCATAACCACCAATGCTCACCACCACCTCTCATATCCACTAGACCTCTGATCCCCCACAACCACTATGATAATCCACCTGCTTCACCTCCACTGATCTGGGACTGGGCCTGGTTGATGTTCTAGAAGGTTTTGCCCATTCTTAAGGTTTAGGTTTAAGTTTATTTTCTAATTTATTTAATTACTTCAAGTTTAGGTTTAAGTTTTGGGGTTTAGGGTTTAGGGTTTAGAGTTATAGTTTATGATTTAGGGTTAGCATTTAGGGTTTAGGGTTTAGGCTTTATGCATTTAGGGTTTAGGGTTTAGGATTAGGGTTTCATGTTTAGGGTTTAGGGTTTTTTATGGTTTAGGGTTTAAAGTTTAGGGTTTAGTGATTAGGGTTTAGGGTTTAGGGTTTAGCATTGTAGGTTTAGGGTTTAGGGTTTAAGGTTTTTTTTAATTAAGTAAATCGATAAGTTTTAGTTTATTTAGTATATTTAGTTTTATTATTATTTATTTTAGTTAAGTTTAATTTTTATTTTTATTTAGGTTTATTTTGTATTTTTATTTAGTTTAGTTTTCTTATTTAGTTTAAGTTCTTATTTTAATTTATATTTTAGGTTTAGGTTTAGTTTACATTTAGTTTAGTTTTAATTTATTTTATTTTTTTTTTTTGGTTTTACTTTATTTTTTATGTTTAAGTTTAGGATTTTATTTAATTTTTTTGATTAGGTTTTAGGATTTTATTTAGGTTTATTTTTTAGTTTTATTTTTATTTTAGGTTTATTTATTTTATTTATTTTATTTTATTTATTAGTTTAGGTTTAGTTTATTTTAGATAGGTTTCTCTATTTTGTTTATTTTATTTTTTTATTTTGATTTAGGTTTATTTTATTTTAGATTTAGGTTTTATATTTTATTTATTTTAGGTTTATTTTTTTATTTAGTTTAGGTTTTATTTAGTTTTATTTTATTTTTACTTTAAGTTTATTTTATTTATATTTTTTTAGCTTTTATTTTATTTGGGTTTTATTTTAGGTTTATTATTTTTACGTTAGTTTATTTTATTTTATTTAATTATTTTTTTAATTTATTTATTTTTACATTTAGGTTTAGTTTTAGTTTTATTTTATTTTATTTTTATTATTGGTTTAGATATATTTATTTTATTTTGGATTTTTATTTTATTATGGTTAAGGTCAGTGGTTTAGTTAGGGTAGTGGTCAGGGTTATTATGGTTTGTGGATTTATTCAGGATTTATTTTAGGCTCAGTGTGGTTTAGTTGGGTTTTGTGGCCTAGGTTTAGGATAGGATTTAGGGTTTATTTTTATTTTTATTTGGTTTGGATTTGTTAGTTATTTTGTGGTTGGGTTTTATTTTTTAGTTTGGGTTAGAGTTTTAGGCCTGATGGTTGGCTAGTTAGTTTAGTGTCTTGCCTTGTTTAGTTTAGTTAAAGTTTATTAGTTTTAGGTTTATGATTTCTTTTAGGTTAATTTAGTTTTTTCAGGGTTAGGTTATTTATATTTTAGGGTTTAGGGTTTAGCTTTATGGTTTTTAGTTAAGCAAACCGAAGTTTAGTTTATTTAATTTATTTTAGTTATATTTATTTTTATTTTATTTATTTATTTTAGTTTATTTATTTAATCTTTATTTATTTTTAGATTTTATTTTAGTTTATTTTATTAGGGTCAGTTTATGTTTATTTTTAGTTTATTTATTTTTATTTATTTTTAGTTTAAGTTTATTTTATTTTATTTATAGATTTTATTTATTTTTTAGGTTTATTTTATTTTATTTTGGTTTATTTAGGTTTTATTTAGTTTAGGTTTAGGTTTATTTTTTTATTTATTTTATTATTTTTATGGTATTTAGTTTAAGGTTTATTTATTTATTTAGTTAGTTTATTTTTATTTATTTTATTTTATTTTATTAGTATTTTTTATGATTATTTTATTTTATTTTATTTAGTTTTTTTTTAGGTTTAGGTTTTATTTAGTTTTATTTTATTTATTTTGGTTTTTTGGTTTTTTATATTAGTTATTTTAAGTTTTATTTTTTATTTTTTATTTTAAGTTTAGTTTAGGTTTTATTTAGTTTATTTATTATTTTATTTTTTTTAGGTTTAGTTTTAAATTTATTTTTATTTTATTACTATTAGTTTAGGTTTTATTATTTTATTTTTAGTTATTTTATTTATTTATTTATTTATTTTTTTTTTTTTTTATTATTTAGTTTTTATTTTTTTTTTTAGGTTTAATTTTAGGTTTTAATTTTTTTTATTTTATTATTTTTTTTTTATTTTTTTGTTTAGTTTAGGTTATTATTTATTTTATTTTAGTTTTTTATTTTATTTTAAATTTTTATTTTATTTAGTTTAGTTTTTTTATTTTTAATTTTTAATTTAGCTTAGTTTAGTTTAAGTTTATTCAGGATTAGGGTTTGTGGGTTTATTTAGGTCATTTTTATTTTGTGGTTTAGGTTTAGTTAGTTTTAAGGTTGGGGTTTATTAGGTTTTTTTTATATTTTATTTTATTTAATGAAATAAACTCAAATGTTTAGTTTATTTATTTATTTCTAGTTATTTTATTTATTTTATTTTTTATTTTAATTTAGTTTAGTTTGTTTTATTTAGTTTATTTGTTTAATTTTTATTTATTTAGTTTAGATTTTTATTTTAGTATTTTTTTTTAGGTTTATGTTTATTTTTTTTAGTTTTATTTTATTTTGTTTTTTAGGTTTTATTTTATTTTATGTTTAGGTTTAGGTTTTTATTTTTTTTAGGTTTAGCTTTTATTTATTTTATATTTATTTTAGGTTTATTTTTAGTTTAGATTTAGTATTTTTTATTTTATTTTATTTATTTTTTATGTTTAAGTTTTTTTTTATTATTTAGTTTATTTTAGTTAGGTTTGGTTTATTTTATTTCTATTTCATTTAGGTTTTATTTAGTTTAGTTTAATTTTTATTTATTTATAGTTTTATTTTGTTTAGTTTTTATTTATTTATTTTATTATTTTATTTTATAGTTTGGGTTAGGTTTTATTTATTTTAGTTTAGTTTTAGGGATAGTTTTTATTTGGTTTATTTTATTTTATATTTATTTTTATTTTTTTATAAGTTTTTATTTATTTTTAATTTATTTATTTTATGTTTTATTTTATTTTTTTTATTTAGGTTTAGTTTTATTTTATTTAGGTTTTATTTTTTAGTTTAGTTTATTTTATTTATTTTATTTTAGTTTAGTTTTTAAGTTTATTTAGGTTTAGGTTTTTTAATTTATTTTATTTATTTTATTTTTTTATTTATTTTATTTTCTTTATTTATTTTATTTTTAGGTTTTATTTTAGTTTTTTTTTTAGCATTTTTTTTTTTTTAGTATTTTAGGTTTAGGCTCTTAGTTTAGTTTATAGTATTTTGGTTTAGTTTATTTATTTAGTTTGTGGTTTAGTGTTTTATTTTATTATTTTTTTTATTTAGGTAGGGTTTAGTTTATTAGTTTGGGTTTTTTTTTGGGTTTTATTTTAGTTTATTTTTTTTTTTTTTATTTTTATTACTTTTAGGTTTATTTAGTTTATTTTTTATTTATTTTCATTTATTTTATTTTATTTTATTTATTAAGTTTTTATTTTTTATTTAGTTTAGTTTATTAATTTTTATTTATTTTTTTTTATTTTTTCTTTTTTATTTAGGTTTAAGTTTATTATTTTTTAGTTTATTTTTTTTTTTATTCATGTTTTATTTTTTATTTTTTATTTATTTTTATTTTATTTTTTTTTTTAGGTTTTATTTTAGGTTTATTTTAGGTTTTATTTTTTTTAGTTTAGGTTTATTTTAGTTTTATTTTATTTAGTTTTTAGTTTTGTTTTATTTTTATTTTATGTTCAGTTTATTTTAGTTTAGTTTTATTTTATATTTAGATTTATTTTATTTTATTTATTTATGTTTAGGGTTTTTATTTTAGTTTAGGTTTTATTTTATTTTATTTATTTTTTTTATTTTATTTTTCAAGTTTATTTTTTTTTTAGGTTTTATTTTATTTTATTTATTTATTTTATTTTATCTTATATTTAGTTTATATTTTATTTAGTTTATTTTATTTTAGGTTTATTTTATTTAAGTTTATATTTTTAATTTTATTTATTTATTTTATTTTAGTTTAGTTTTATTTTTTTATTTATTTTATTTTTAGTTTTTTATTTATTTATTTTTAGGTATTATTATTTTAGTTTTAGTTGTTTATTTAGTTATTAGTGGTTTATTTTAAGTTTTAGTTTATTTTATATTTTTATTTTTTTATTATTAGTTAGGTTAGTAGGTAGGTTTAGTAGTTAGGGTATTATATATTTATTTTAGTTTTTATTTTATTTAGGTTTTATTTTATTATTTTATTTATTTTAATATTTTTTTTAATTTATTATTTTAGTTTATTTAATTAATTTTTTATTTATTTTAGTTTATTTTATTATATTTATTTTGATTTTGATTTATTTTTATTTTTTATTTAGTTTATTTTAATCTAGTTTATTTATTCTAGTTTAGTTTTTATTTTGTTTTATTTTAGGTTTAGTTTATGTTTATTTTTCATTTATTTTTATTTTATTTTATTTTTTTTTGTTTAGGTTTTATATTTTTTTTTATTTTAGGTTTTATTTTTAGGTTATTTTATTTTTATTTACTTTTTATTTTATTTTATGGGTTTTTTCATTTTTATATTTTATTTTAGTTTTTTATTTTATTTAGGTTTTTTATTTTTTTTTATTTTAGTCTGGTTTTATTTATTTTATTTTAGTTTATTTTATATTTTTATTTTATTTTATTTTGGGTTTAGTTTAGTTGTATTTATGTTTTTTATTTTATTTTATTTTTTTATTTTATTTAGTTTTAGGTTTTTTTTATTTATTTTATTTTTTATTTATTTTATTTTAGGTTTATTTTATTTAGGGTTAGTTAGTTTATTTTAGTATGTTTATTTTATTTTAGTAGTTTATTTATTTTATGTTTAAGTTTTATTTTATCTGTTTATTTATTTTATTTAGGTTTAGTTTTTTATTATTTTAGGTTTTATTTTTTATTTTATTTTTAGGTTTTTATTTTATTTATTTTAGTTTAGGTTTTTTATTTATTTTTATTTTAGTTTATTTTAGTTTATTTATTTTATTTTAGTTTTTTTATTTATATTTTTTTATTAGTTTATTTTATTTTTAGTTTAGTTTTAGTTTTATTATTTTATTTTAATTTATTTATTAGTATTTTATTTTTATTTTTTAGGTTTTTTATTTTTTTTATTTTTTTGGTTTTAAGTTTTATTTTAGTTTAGATTTTGGTTTTTAGGTTTTATTTATTAGTTAAGTATTTTTATTTTAGGTATCTTTATTTTTATTTTTATTTTTTTTTTTTTATTTTATTTTATATTTTTATTTTAGGTATTTATTTTAAGTTTTATTTTTTTATTTTTTTAGTTTATATATTAGATTTTATTTTATTTATTTTGGGTTATTTATTTATTTTATTTAGGTTTAGGGTAGGTATTATAGTTTAGGGTTTTTTAGTTTTATTTAGGGTAAGTTTTTTTAAGATTTAGGGTTTTATTTATTATTTTAATAGTTTTGAATTCAATATTCTTTTATTCATCATGTTTTATTACAAGTGATTTCTGAGCTTAGCTTTAGATATTGTTTCGACAGCCCATAAGTAGGCCATTCTTATTTTAGTTATATTAGTAGGATCCACCATCATATGATCTACTTGTTATATTTTGAGGTCATACCCAAACCACCACCTCCATATCCACCAACACCTCTTAGATACCACCATTGAGATAGTCCACCTTCATAGAGCATGATCTAGTATGTTTTAGGTCAAGGTTTATATTCTAAGGGTTTATGTTTAGTTTATTTATAGTTTTAGCCTTAGATTAATTTTAATTTATTTAGTTACTTTATTAGGTTTAGGTTTTTTTTTAATTAGTCTATTTATTTATTTTATTTATTTTATTTATTTATTTTTTTAGTTTATTTTAGGTTTATCTTTTTTTATTTTATTTAGTTTATTTTTATTTTATTTTGGTTTAGGTTTTATTTTATTTTATTTAGTTTTATTTTATTTTTTTATATTTTTTTCATTTTTAGGTTTATTTTATTTTAGGTTTATTTTAGTTTATTTTATTTTATTTAGTTTAGGGTTTAGGTTTAGATTGTTTTATAGTTTATTTATTTTAGTTTAGTTTATTTTATATTTGGTTTAGTTCTACTTTATTTTACTTATTTTAAGTTTATGTTTTTTTTTAGTTTATGGTTTGGGTTATTTTTTTTTTTTGGTTTTAATTTTAAATTTATCTTTTAGGTTTATGTTTTATTTGGTTTTTATTTTATTTTATTTTAGGTTTATTTTATTTTTATTTTCCTTTTAGTTTTTATTTTATTTAGGTTTTTATTTTTAGGATTTTTTTATTTTTTAGTTATGTTTACTTTTTTATTTATTTTATTTTATTTAGTTTATTTTTTTATATTATATTTTTTTTAGTTTAGGTTTTATTTTATATTTTTATTTATTTAGTTTAGGTTTTTTTTTTAGTTATTTTATTTTATTTATGTAGTTTTAGCTTTTTTTTATATTTTGGGTTTGGGGTTTAGTTTATTTTATTTTTAGGGTATTTTAAAGTTTATAGGGTTTTTATTTATGTTTTTTTTAGGTATTTTATTTTATTATGTTTAGTTTATTATTTATATTTATTTATTTTTATTTTATTTTATTTTATTTTTTATTTTAGGTTTATTTTAATTTTATTTTATTTAGGTTTTATTTATTTTATTTTAGTTTATTTTATTTTATTTTAGGTATAGTTTTTATTTTATTTAGGTTTTTTTTATTTTATTTTTTTAGTTTAATTTTATATTATTATATTTAGTTTATTTTATTTATTTTATTTATTTTAAGGTTTAGGTTTAGTTTAGGTTTATATGTTTTATTTATTTTTTAGTTTTTAATTAATTATATTAGTTTATTTAGTTTAGTTTTGGTTTTATTTTGTGGTTAGTTTAGGGTTTAGGTTTGTGTTTAGGGTAGGTTTAGGGTTTAGGGTTTAGGGTTTTAGGTTTAGGGTTTTTATTATTTTATTTTATAGTTTAGCTAGTTTTTTGGTTTGGTTGGTTTTATGGTTATTTTTTTAGTTTGGTTTTTTGGTTTTTACTTTTTTTAATAAAGAACAATTGATTCAACATTTCATCAACTAAGTAACACGTTTTTTAAGACAAGTGACGATATATAAAAAATGAGCACGATAAAGCAAATCAAACCAGATAATGAACCATCTATACTATAAAGACATTTTATTACATTGAGTTAATGTTCTTCGCTTTCTCCATCATCAACTACCCTATTTCTGAGTAGTGGATCAACCATAATATCCTCGATCTATCCCTTACCACCAGGCCAGAACCTCCGCCGCCTCCTCCTCACCATAGCCCCACTATTCCAACCACCACCTCCATATCCACCAAGACCTCTCATTTGCCACCACCAATATAATATCAGCCTATTTCACCACCATCTAGGCTAACTGGTTGATGGTGATGTTCCTACTATCAAAGTTGCCCATTCTTAGGGTTTAGTTTAGTTTATTAGGTTTGGGTTTACATTTATTTTAAATTTATTTAGTTACTTTAGTTTAGGTTGGGTTATTTAGGGTTAGGGTTTAGGGTAGGGTTTATGGTGGTTTAGGTTTATTAGTAGGTAGTGTTAGGGTAGGTTAGGGTTTAATGTAGGGTTTTGGTTTATGCTTGGGTTTTTTTAATTAAGAAACTAGTTGGTTAGGTTTATTTAGTATATTTAGTTTAGTTTTATTTTATTTTATTATTTAGTTTATTTTATTTATTTATGTTTTATCTTTAATAGGTTTTATTAGTTTATTTTTAGGTTTAGGTGATTTTATAGTTTTATTTTTTATTTTATTAGTATTTTATTTAGTTTAGGTTTTATTTTATTTTAAATTTTTAGATGTTTAAATATTTTATTTTAAGTTTATTTAATTAGGTTTAAGTTATGTAGGGTTTTAGGGTTTTATTTAAGGTAGGTTTAGGGCTTAGGGTTAGATATTTAGGGTTTTTCTGATTTGGCTTTAGTTTAGTTTTGTGGGCTTAGGATTTTAGGGTTTAGTTTTTTTAAATTGTAAACTAAGAGTTTAGTTTATTTGGTTTATTTTTTTTATTTATTTTAGTCTAGTTTATTTTTGGTTTTATTTATGATAACTTTGAATTTTATTTAGTTTATTTATTTATTTTAGTTTTATTTTTTATTTTAGTTTTTATTTTAATGTTTAGTTTAGTAGTTTAATTTTTTGAGTTTTATTTTTTTATTTTATTTTTAAGTTTAGGTTTTATTTTTTATTTTTAGGTTAAGGTTTAGGTTTTAGGTATTTATTTTAGTTTTATTTATAGCTTTTATTTTTTTAGTTTAGATTTAGGTTTATTTTTAATTTAATTTATTTTATTTAGTTTAGGTTTTGGTTTTTTTATTTTGTTTAGTTTATTTTAGTTTAGGTTTTGGTTTTTTTTATTTTTATTTTAGACTTAAGATTTTTCTAGTCTAAGCTTTATGTTTTATTTTTTTTATTTATTCTTGGGTTTTAGTTTTATTTTTTATTTACAATTTTATTTAGTTTTATTTTATTTTATTTTAGATTTATTTTAGTTTATTTTATTTTATTTTCATATAGTTATTATTTTATTTATTTATTTTATTCTTAAGTTTATTTTATGTTTTATTTATTTTAGTTTAGTTTATTTTAGCTTTAGGTTTTAGGTTTATTTTACTTTTATTTTAGGTTTAGTTTTTTTTAGTTTAGGATTTAGGTTTTAATTTTATTTATTTTAGGTTTTATTTTGGTTTATTTTTTTAGGTTTAGGTTTTATTTAGTTTTATTTTATTTTATTTTTTTTATTTTATTTTTATTTTATGTTTAGGTTTTATTTTATTTAGGCTCTTTATTTTATTTTTATATTTTTATTTTTTTTGGCTTTATTTTATATTTTTTTTTTTATTTTTTTATGTAGTTTTTATTTTATTTGTTTTATTTATTATTTATTTTAGGTTTTATTTATTTATTTTATTTTTAGGTTTTATTTCTTTAGTTTATTTAGCTTTTAGTTTTTTTTTTTATTTATAAGGTTTTTTTGGGGTTAGGGTTTAGGTTTAGTTTTTATTGTTATTTTTGGGTTTTATTTAGGATTTGTGGGTTTGTGGGTTTAGGTTTTGTGGTTTAGGTTTATGATTTAGTGGTTTTTTGGGGTTTATTTAGGCTATTTAGTGGTTTTAGGGTTTAGTGTTTAGTCTAGGTTTAGGGTTCAAGTTTTAGTTTAGAGTTTTAGGTTTTTTATTTTTTGATGAAAACAAATTGTGATTCATTTCTTCTTGATTTAATCAACACACCAAGTTTTCTAAGACACAAGAGATGACATAGATAAAATGATCACTATAGTGAAAATCAAAACCTTATAACTAGAATTGTATCTACTATGAAGACACCCATAGTAGGATAATTTCTTCTTAGTTTCTCCGCCCATCATCCCTCTTTGAGTAGGAATCCACCATCATATCCCTAATCTCTCTCCTGCCACCACCATGTCAACCTTCATCACTCTTTGCTATAACCACCACTGTCCAACCACCACCTCCATATCCACTAGAACCTCTATCGCCCACCACCACTATGATTAGATCTCATCCATCTTCGCCATCACCTTATCTAGTTAAGTTTTGATGGTGATGTTTGCCATGTTCCATTCTGGGTTTTTTTAGGTTTATTAAGTTTTGAGGTTTACATTTATTTCAAAATTTATTTAGTTACTTTAGTAGTTTAGGTTTAGTTTGTTTAGTGTTTTGGGTTAGGTTTGGGGTTTTAGTTTTTTTTTTGGATTTTTTTTTAAGCTTTTGGGTTTAGGGTTTAGGTTTTTTTAAGATTTGGGTTTAGATTTAGGTTTAGATTTAGTTTATGGGTTTAGGGTTTAAGATTAGGTTTATGGTTCTCTTTAAAATTAAGTAAACTAGTAGTTTTAGTTTATTTAGTTTATTTAGTTTATTTTTTATTTATTTTATTTCTTTTATTTTTATTTTTTTGGTTTATTTTATTTTTTTAGTTTTATTTTTTATTTTAGTTTATTTTTTTATGTTTAGGTTTAGGTTTTAGTTTATTTTTTATTTAGTTTTATTTTATTTTCTTTAGTTTTAGGTTTTATTTTATTATATTTTAGGTTTTAGTTTTAATTTTATTTCTTGGTTTATTTTTATTTATTTTAGGTTTTATTTTTTATGTTTATTTTATTTATTATTTATCTAGTTTGTTTTAGGTTAAGGTTTAGTTTATTTAGGTTAGGTTTAGGTTTTATTTATTTTTTAGGTTTGGGTTTAGGTTTATTTTATTTTATTTTTTTATTTTTTTTTTGGTTTTTTAGGTTTTAGTTTTATTTATTTTGGTTTTTTTAGGTTTATTTTATTTAGTTTTTTATTTTATTATATTTTAGGTTTTATTTTATTTTTATTTTAGGTTTAGTTTTTATTATATTTAGGTTTTTTTTAGTTTAGTTTAGGTTTTTATTTATTTTATTTTATTTTAGTTTAATTTAATTTTATTTTCTTTTCAGGTTTAGGGTTAGGTTTAGGTTTTAGTTTTTATTTCTATTTCATTATATTTTTATTTTTATTTCATTTAGGTTTTTTTATTTATTTTATTTTAGGTTTTATTTAGTTTATGTTATTTTATTTTAGGTTGTAGGTTTTATTTATTGGGTTAGGTTTTATTTTGGGTTGTGGTTTATGGTTTTAGGGTTTTAAGGTTTGGTTTAGGGTTTAGTGTTTTGGTTGTGGTTTTATTTTTTTATTTTTAAAACAATGTTGGGTTAGTTTAGGGTTTTTGGGTTTAGGATATTTTGGTTTAAGATTTAGGGTTAGTTTTAACATAGTTTTAGGGTTATTAGTTTAAGTATTTTATTAAGAAAGTGATAGTTTATTTATTTTATTTATTTTAATTATTTTAATTTATTTTATTATTTTATTTTCTTATTTTTATTTTTATTTTGTTTAGTTTATTTTTTTTATTATTTATTTTACTTTATGATTTTATTTTAGTTTATATTTAGGTTTAGTTTAGTTTATGTTTATTTTTAGTTTAGTTTTTTTTAATGTTTAGGTTTTATTTTATTTTGTTAAGTTTAGGTTTTATTTTTATTTTATTTTTATTTTAGGTTTTTATTTTAGGTTTATTTTTAGGTTTTATTTTTTTAGTTTAAGATTAGTTTTATTTTAGTTTATTTTTTTTATTTGGTTTGGGGTTTTAGGTTTATTTTAATTAGGTTTGTTTAGGTTTTTTATTTTATTTTTAGGTCATTTTAGTTTAGTTTAGTTTATTTTATTTTGTTTATTTTAGGTATAGGTTTTTTTTTTTGAGTTTATGGTTTATGTTTTATTTATTTTTATTTATCTTTAGGTTTATTTTTTTAGGATTTCATTTTTATTTAGTTTTTATTTTATTTATTTTAGGTTTATTTTTATTTTTATCTTACATTTAGTTTTTATTGGATTTAGGTTTTTTTTAGTTTATTTTATTTATTTTTAGTTCACATTTTTTATTTTATTTTATTTTATTTTTAGGTTTGGTTTTTTTTATTATTTTATTATTATTTTGATTTAGGTTTAGGGTTTAGTTAAGTTTATTTAAGTTTTGGGTCAGGATTTGGGTTTAGATTTTATGATATATTTTAGGGTTTGGGGCTTGGGTTTAGGTTTATTTTTAAAAATTAAGAAAATGACAGTTTTAGTTTTTATATTTTTATTTTATTTAGCTTTATTTTTTTTTATTTTATTTATTTATTTTAGTTTATTTATTTTAGTTTATGATTTTTATTTACATTTTTTTGGTTTAGGTTTATATTTTATTTTAGTTTAGTTTTATGTTTAGGTTTTATTTTAAATTTTAAGTTTTTAGGTTTTTTATTTTATTTTTAGCTTTTTTAGGTTTTTATTGGTTTATTTTTTTAAGTTTTATTTTAGTTTAGGTTTAGTTTATTTTAGTTTATTTTTTTATTTAGGGTAGGTTTATTTTAATTTAGTTAAGGTTTTATTTATTTATTAGTTTTATTTTAGTTTAGGTTTTGGTTTTATTTTATTTTGTTTATTTTAGGTTTAGGTTTTTTTGAGTTTATGGTTTATGTTTTATTTTATTTATTTATTTAGGTTTATTTTTTTAGGTTTAGGTTTTATTTAGTTTTATTTTATTTTATTTTGGTTTATTTTATTTTATCTTAAATTTAGTTTTATTATTTGTTTTAATGTTTATTTTATTTTTTTAGTTTAGTTCACATTTTATTTATTTTATTTTATTTAGTTTTATTTTATTTTATTTTAGGTTTATGTTTAGCTTATGTTTAGGTTTTAGTTTTAATTTTAAGTTTTTTATTTTATTTTATATTTATTTTATTTTATTATATTATATTTATTTTATTTATCTTAATTTATTTAGGTTTATTTTTATTTATTTTATTTTTATGTTTTAATAGTTAAGTTTTTTTATTTTGGCTTTTTGGGTTTTAGTTTTAGGCTCATTTCTGTTTATGGTTTGGTGTTTTATGTGGTTAGGAGTAGGCCTAGGGTTAGGTCTAGTTTAGGGCCTTTAGGGTTTGAGTTTTAGGTCAGGCCTTAGTGGCTCAGGTATTTAGGTTTAGGTTATGGTTTTATTTTATTTTATTTTTTTATTTGGGCTCAGTTTTGTTTGTTTCTCAGGATTATTTGGGTAGGTTTAGTTGGGTTTTTAATCAGTAAACCAAGGTTTGTTATTTATTTATTTTATTTTCTTTTTATTTTACCTTATTTTTTATTTTATTTAGTTTATTATTTAATAGTTTTATTTATTTAGTTTTTTTATTTAGGTTTAGGTTTATATTTATTTTACTTTAGTTTATTTTATTTATTTTTAGGTTTTCATATTTATTTTTATGTTTAGGTTTAGTTCTTTATTTTTTTAGGTTTTAGGTTTATCTATTTATTTAGGTTTATTTTATTTTGGTTTATATTTTATATTTTTAGGTTTATGTTTAGGTTTAGCTTTAAGGTTTTAGTTTAGGTTTTATTTATTTTAGTTTATTTATTTTAGTTTAGGTTTAGGTTTTATTTTATTTCATTTTTTTTATGTTTTATTTTTATTTTTAGGTTTTATTTTAGGTTTTATTTTATTTTAGTTTTATTTATATTTATTTATTTTATTTTAATTTTAGGTTTTTTTATTTTATTTAGGTTTTTATTTTTTAGTTTAGTTTATGTTTTATTTATTTTCTTAGTTTTGTTTTTATTTTTATTTTATTTTCTTTGGTTTATTTAGGTTTAGGTTAGTTCATTTTTTATTATTAATTTTATAGTTTAAGTTTTACTTATATTATTTTTAGGTTTATTTTAGTTCAAGTTTTTAGGTTTTATTTTAGGTTTATTTTGAGGTTTTATTTTAGTTTAGTTTATGTTAATTTTTGTTTATTTTATTTTATTTAGTTTAGGGTTTAGTTTAGTTTATTTATTAGTTTATCTTTATTTATTTTAGTTTAGTTTATTTTGTTTTTAGTTTATTTTTTGTTTATTTTATTTTATTTTAGTTAGTTTTAAGGTTTAGGTTTTATTTATTTTATTTTTTTTTTTTAGGTTTTATTTAGTTTTATTCTATTTTATTTTAGGTTTATTTTATTTTTATTTTAAGTTTAGTTTATTTTATAGGTTTTTTTATTCTTTATATTTTATTTTTATTTAGTTAGGTTTTATTTATTTTATTTAATTTTTTTTATAATTACTATTTTATTTTAGGTTTAGTTTTTTTATTTGTTTTATTTTAGGTTATTTAGTTTAGGTTTTTTTTTAAATATTTTAAGATTTTGGGTTTAGTTGTGGTAGTTTTTTATTATAGGGTTTAGAGGGTTAGGTTTGGTAGTGTTTAGTGTTAGCTTTATGGAGGGTTTTAGGATTTAAAGTTTAGTTTTAGTTAACAGGTTTAAAGTTTAGTTTAGATTATTTTTTATTTTAGTTTGTGGTTTTAAGGTTTAAAGTTTAGTTTAATTTTTAGGGTTTATTTAGCATTTTAGGTTTTATTTATGATTTAGGGTTTGGGTTTAGGTTTGGTTTATTTTAGTTTGGTTTAGTTTAAGTATCATAAACAAAACCCTAAACCATAAACCCTAAACACTAAAACCCTAAACTTTAAACCTTAAAACCCTAAACCCTAAAATTTATAACCCTAAACCATAAATCTCAAACCCTAAACCCTAAACCTTAAACAACTCTCAACCCTCAACCCTAAACCAACCCTAAACCTCTAATAGGAAGAACCTTGATGGCAAGAACATCAAGAACTATCCTAAATCATGTGGAGGCAAAGGCAGGGCTTATCAGAAGGGTGGGGATCCGAGGTGTTGGTGGATAGGTGGTGGTTAGGGTGGTTATGGAGGGAGGAGGAGTAGATTACAATCTTGGTGGCATAGGGAGAGATCATATGATGGCATCTCACTGTTATTGATGGGAACTAGAGAAACTAAAGAATGACCGGCCCGATCTGCTACTTATGGAACTATCTTTACATTAGAGACGATTCAACTTATCTAGGGTTTTCGATTTGTTGTATGGGTGCTCATTTTTTATCTATGTTGTTACCTATGTCTTAGAAAAGTTGGGATGCTACTTGGTTGATGAAATTGAAAAGAATAAATGTTGAATCTAAATTTGTTCACTATTAAAGAAAACATTAAATCTTAAACCTTAAACCCTAAACCTTAAATACTAAACTAAAACATAAACCCTAAACCTAAACCCTAAACCCTAAGAACCCTAAACCCTCATCACTAAACACAAAACCCTAAACCCTAAATGGTAAACCCTAAACCCAAATCCCTAAATCTTAAACCCTAAACCCTAAACCCTAAAGCCTAAAACCCTAAACCATAAACCTAAACCCTAAACCCTAAAACCATAAACCCTAAACCATAAATCCTAAACAGTAAACCCTAAACCTTAAACCATAAACTAACCATAAACCCTAAACCTTAAACTAACCCTAAACCCTAAACCCTAAACCCTAGACCATAAACCTTGAATAAAGTTTTCATTAGAGTAGATCTAAAGAATGACCTAATTAACATAGTTTGGCTAAAGAAAATATCTTCAAGAGACTTTCCTTGACTGTAGTGATTTGATTATAATTAACCATAAATCATATTATATTACCATATATTATAAGATAATGTAACATCATATATTTGAGCATATATTGATGTGTTTTGATGTTATAAGATGTTTTGAAATGTTTTAGTATATTATGGTATTGTTCATAGTCAATATTAATATAAATCATAATAATATTTAATTAATAAATCGATGATGAAACTTATCAAATTTGAAGTGGGAATTAGTTGTACCAAAAGGTGTGCTAATGCCACTTGTTGTTTAAAAGTAAAATTTTATGTTCAAAATAAATATTATATGTTGTAGCATAGTATAGCAAGATATATCATAATATATTGTTCTAATGATTTTAAATTTTAAGATTTTACAATCATGCATTAGAGTAGCATTATTTATAAAATGTTGTTTTAGACTTTAAAATGGTGGAATTTGGCCAAATTCATAATAGGTAGAGCATGGCATCATAACATATTATTTTAATTTAAATTTTGTAAGTGATATGACTAAAATATCTAGTTTTTTATTGTTTAGACTAATTTTATGATTTTATTTTAAGCAATCTCTGTGATGTGATATGCAATATATAATATAATATGTTTTTTGTATTATGATATAGGATGCCATAACATAGTAGGTTTATAGATACTTTTGTGTATTACTACTTATTGTTTAGCATATTTTAGTATCTTATAGTATGATGTAGTAGAGTTTGTACTAGCATAATTCATAAAAATACTGATTTATAGGCTAAGATGATAGGATTTGGCCAAATTTAAGATAAGATTTAAGGAACATCATTGGGGGTGTGTTATGGTGTTTCATTTAATCAAAAGAAAGGAATTTTGCATCCAAAATAAATGTTCTTTTTTCAACCAAATTTATAATTTTTTTTTCTTAAAGTGATTCATTTTAAGGTGTAATGTAAGATAATATATTATATGAAAGCATACTAAAATATATTGTACATAACAATATAACTTCACATACATATGAATGTGGTGGTGTACTAAATATTATTGTATATTTTAGTATGTTTTACTTTTTTATAATACATTGGGTAACTCATAAAAATAATTTGAAGGTTGAGATGGAAGAATTTGGCCAAATTCAGACACACCAAGAAGGAACACCAAAATTATGCTATTTTGTACCATTTCTAATAGAAAAATAACTATTTTACATCCAAAATGAACATTATTCATATATTAAGAAAATTTTATTATTTGTTCCTTTTAAGTGATTTTGATGAGGTGTAATGCTAGATAATATATTATATTATAGCAAATTATAATATAACATCATATATTATAATATAATATAGAGTGTTTATTCACACTATAATATGTTTAGCATGATATTGTATAGTTAGTTTGTGCTTGAACCATCACAAATCATAAAATATCGATTACAATGTTAAGATAATTTGAAGAAATACATTGTTAGGCTTTTGGTTGAAGTATGGTACATAAGAGAAGAAATAAGATTTGATGAGAATTCCATGTCAAGGACATGGAGGGAGCTCCATTATACATGAATGTGAAGGTTTATGTTGAGGCAGAAGAAGAAAATCTGGGGATAAGCTTTAATTTGATTTGATTATATGATTTGAGGAAAGAAGACCGCTAGGATAAATCTATAATCCATAGGATTAATCAACTAGTTTGTTTTGCTTTAATTGATGTAGGCATATCTAAGAGATATGGGCTCATGGGATCGTATAAACATTCCAGGAAGCTTAAAGCATCTAGGATTTATTTGATTTCATAGATTTGTTTGGGGATGTATCCACTGGGGATAAGAGTTTGGTTGGATTTCTTAGATTTAACACTACCATTGCCGGTCCCAAGTCCGGATGTGAAAAGTGGAGGGTTGCATTAGGTAGTTGACAGCCAGTGTAAAACTTGTCGAAATAATCATGACATGAATCCCTTAGATCATTGTGTTAATGCTAAGGCATCCCCTAGAAGTGACGCTATGGTTTGAATACGGAAAATGTGAGCAATCATGTCTCAAAGGTTAAATAAGCAAGGGTTCCCACATTATGGATGATGGCAAAGAAGTTCCATGAAACTAGAATTAGGTTAGATCTTGGAATATAGGTACTCTTACGTAAATTAATGGAATTAAGATATTATGGTTCATAGAAAGATAAATATTTTATGTGTTCAAGAAACTAAATGGGTTGGAGAGAAAGCCAGGGAGATTGATAGTTTAGGTTTTAAACTTTGGTATTTAGGTAAAAATTGAACTAGAAATGGTGTAGGTGTGATTATAGATAAAAGTTTGAAGGATAATGTTATAAATATTAATATGAGATAGAATTATAGCTTTAAAGATCATTGTTGATACTAAGATTATCAATGTTATAAGTGTTTAAGCTCCTCAAGTAGGTTTGGAGGTAAGCACAAAAAGAAAAATTTTGGAATGAATTAGAGGGATTAATACAAAAGATACTCTTGAAGAAAAAAGTATTTATTGGAGGAGATTTAAATGGACATGTTGGTAGAGTTAAATATTCATTATGATTTGGAGTGACTAATGAAGAAGATAGGACTATATTAGATTTTGCTTTAGCTTATGATTTTGTAGTTGCTAACACTTTAATTAAGAAAAAGAGATGAACATATTATTACTTATAAAAATGGATCTAGTAAAACAAAGATTGATTATTTTCTGATAATAAAAATAGATCATTTAGATTGTAAAGATTGTAAGGTCATTCCAAGTGAAAATCTAAGTACCCAACATCGATTGTTAATTTTAGATTTTAAGATGAAAGGTTGTAATAGAAAAAATAAATCAAATTATTGTCCTAGAATTGGATGGGGACACTTAAAGAACATAAATAAAAATATTTTTAAGAGCAAGCTACAAGAGATTAGAATTTGGGATGTTCATGAGGAAGCTAACATTAAAAAAATATAAAGTGAAATTAAGCAAGTTGCTAAAGATGTGCTTGGAGAATCAAAAGGAAAAGCTTCTTTAATAAGAATAGTTGGTGGTGGAGTCGAGTGCAAGAAAAGATAAAAAAATAAGAAGTATTGTTATAAAACTTGGTTTAGATGTAAAAACTCAGAGAATTGGGAAAGATATAAAGTGGCCTGTAAAGATTCTAAGCAGTATATGATGAAAAAAATTATGCTTTTAGTGATTTATTCAATAGATTAGATACCAAAGAAGGTGAAAGATATGTTTAAGTTAGCCAACCAAAGAGATAGGAGAAGTAAAGACAGTTCAAGTGAGGTGTATTAAGGATGAAAATAGTAAAATGCTTTTTTTAGAAAAGGATATTGAAAATAGGTGGATGAGGTATTTTGATAAACTTTTCAATGAAGGATCTGAAAGTACAATTGATTTTAGCAACCTTAATACCCAAACAAAAATAGAATTTCATTTTATCATCGATTAGTAACTGAAGTTAAGAAGTTTTAAAGAAAATGAAATGTGAAAAGTAGAGACTAGAAAAATATTCCAATAGAAGTGTGGAAACGTTTAGGAGATCAAGGAATTTCTTATTTACAAATCTTTTAATGTCATTTTAAAGACTAAAAAGATGTCGATGAGTGGAGAAAGAGTTTGTTGGTTCCTATATTTAAGAATAAAGGTGATGCACAAGAGTGTACAAATTATGAAGAATTAAGTTAATGTCATACATTAAAATTATGGGAGAGAGTAATTGAGCATGTTATGATGTGATACATAAGTTCTCACAATCACTTTGGTTTCATGCCAAGTAGATCTACAATGGATGTTATACATTTGTTAAGGGGTTTGATGGAGAAGCAGAGAAAGTAAGGAGGATCTACATATGATATTTGTTGATTTAGAGAAAGTTTATGATAAAGTTTCAAGAGATGTTCTTTGGAGAGTTCTAGAATAGAAAGGAGTTAATATTGGTTATATTCAAGTCTTTTAAGGATATGTATACTAGAGCTATTACTTGTGTCCAAACACAAGGAGGATTGACAAAATATTTTCCTATTTTAGTTGGATTACATCAAGGATCAGCTTTAAGCCCTTATCTTTTTACTTTAGTTATGGATGTTCTTACTAGACATTTACAATAAGATGTACCTTGGTGTATGCTTTTTGTTGGTGACATTCTTCTTGTTGATAAGACTAGAGAGGGAGTCCAACAGAAACTTGAATTATGGAGGTGAACTCTAGAGTCTAAACATTTTCGTTTAAGCAGATCTAAAACTGAATATATGGAGTGTAATTTTAGTTGTTGAAGTTCTAGTGGTAGTGTTGTGATATTTGGTGAACAAGTCATTAATAAGAGTGAGAGTTTCAGATATTTAGGCTCTATTGTTCAAAATGATGGTGAAATAGATGGAGATGTTATTAGTAGAATTCAAGTTGGATGGTTGAAGTGGAGGAATGCATCCGCCTATTATGTGATAAAATGTTCCACTAAAACTTAAGGAAAAATTTTATAAGATGGTGGTAAGACCTGCAATGACTTATGGTATAGAATGTTGGCCAAAAAAAGAGAAGCATAAGACTAAGTTAAGTGTTACAGAGATGAGGATGCTTAGGTGGATGAGTGGCTTTACTCTTAGAGAATGCAAAATGAGTATATTCGGAAAAAGTTGGAGTATTCCAGTGGTAGATAATATTAGGGAGAGTCGCCTTAGATGGTTTGGCCACATAAAGCTGATGACCCATTAGAGAGTAGATACATTAGATTTTCCTTATGTTAAGAAAGGTAGGTAGACCTAAAAAAGACTTGGTTAAGATGTATAAAAAATGATCTTAGTATACTTGATTTAAATGAGAATTTGACACATAATAGGACATAATGGAGATGAAGGATTCATGTAGCCAACCCCACCTAGTGGGAGTATGGCTTGTTGTTGTTGTAGACTCTACTGGGGGAGTTGGTTTAATTTAGTTCCATTAGGGATGTTGGTTTAGAATTTGATTTGTTTGCTTGACTTGTTTATATATGATTTGGGGCTCCACTGGGGAGAAGAGTGTGATTTAACTCCAGTGGGGAAAATCATATTGGGTTTAATTTAATCTAAGTTAATGTATAGACCCTGTCGGTGTGTGATAGACCCACCGAGAAGGGGCTATATTAGCCTTGACCTACCTCAGGTTTACAAATCCAAATGGATAGTCTACTGTGAGAGCCAACCTAAGGGGTTTTTTTAGCAGTCTTGCGTTAGAAGAAAGTCTAGCAAACTTACATTTTCCAAAGTGAGGAACAACCATTGGTGTGACCTATTGGATGCACAATTAATCAAATCTAACTTAGGGCGAGTACTGAGTGAATGTCACTGGGGACTTATGTCAACTCAAAAGTAGTAAAGAATAATTTTATCTTTATTTCATGTGATTTGATATGATTTGTTTGGTTTAGTATGATTTTGAATTGAGGGCATATCTGCTGGGGATGTGAGCATGGTCAAATTTGATAGATTTAATTTATGGACCATGTTGATGTGCGATGGACCCATTGAGAAGGAGCTATATCAGACTTATCATATCTCAGATTTATAAATCCAAAGGGATAGTCTACTGGCCATGGGGTAGAGCTAGCAAACCTAAATGGTTGCCTTTCAGTGTGCAACGGCTGTGCTAAGAAGAAGGCATAGCAGACTTACATCTTCTAAAGCAAGGAACAACTGTCAGGGTTACCTATTGGTAGCACAACAAATCAAACCCGACTTAGGGTGACTACTGAGTGAATGTCACTAGGGACTTATATCAACTCAAGAGTAGTCAGCCAATTCCTATAAGGAGTTTTGCTGACACTGCCCTAATGATAGGATGACTGCTTGGGAAAAGGTACCGCTAGGGGTGTCCTCCTAATCCATAAGTGAATATATATTTTGTTTATATATTTGTGTGGACCTTGTTGGTGTGCGAGGGACCATACTAAGAAGGGGCTATGTCGGCTTTGACCTATCTTAGATTTACTGGACCAAGGGAGAATCTGCATATCCACATGATGGATTCTCCAAACACAGGGATGGTTACTAGAAAAGAGGAACTGTCCAATCCGATAGTAACTCGAGTAATGTCTAAATAGGGTCACAAAGGATGTGATCCAAATATAGTTCCCACAAGGGAGATGTTGCTAGGGGCATTATCTTGAGCCCTGGAAAAGAAAGCCTTTAGGTGTACGGTGGCTAACTAAAGGAGAAAGCATAGAAGACTTACATCTACCATGTGTGGTGTATCATAAGGTGTGAGAACCAACAACCTAAGGTGTATCCATCAGAATTAGTGGTGTATCCATCAGCATAGTGAGAACCAACCAACCTAAGGTTTCATTAGTGTGCAACAATTAATCTGGAAAGAAAGCATGTAGGCTTACAACTTTCTAAGCGAAACTAACCATCGGGATAGTCTATTGTCGACGGGATAGATGCTATATAACCTAGAGTGACTACTAAGCAGGGAACCCCAAGGAAGGACTGGACCTAAACTTGAAGCAATCACAAGGGAAGGAGTCACTAGGGTACTTATCCTAAACCTCCAATATACTCGACCCAGTTAGTGTATGAAGGTTAATCCAAGAAGAAAAGTGTAGTGCA